>JAPMUY010003166.1:0-259147 GCA_026901105.3 Galaxias olidus
TAATCGCTAATAGCATTTATCCATTGACGTCAATGTTACAATTAGCTTCAATGCTAACTCTTCGGCAAGTTCGTGATGATGACTAGCCTACGCTATGTTACTTACTTGATGATATAGGCGATTCTAAGTTATTCACAGTGGTCGAATTGTTAAAAGCTAACAAGGGGGATGGTCAAATATCTGATCAGGTGTGTATATTTTATTTTTGTAAATTTTTACAGCATTGAAAGGGTACATTCTGGTAGCTTTAAATTAGATATTTTATAGGTTGAGACAATATATAAGTAAAATGGCTTAATGACCAATTTAGCAAATCATTCCATAACACCAATACCACCAGCAGCCATCACTCAAAAAACTAAACTGTTAATATTTTCATTTTTGATTTAAAAAGTGGAACCTCGAAAACATCTACATAGAAAATCATATTACAAAAAAATCAGTACAAGTTACACTACTGAAATATTTGCTATTTTTGAGAATTGAATGCAAAACAACAGAAAGATGAATGACTTCACTCTCCTATACCTCAGTTTTTTCTTTATTTAGATGAAGGAAATTCTGGCACATCCAGTCACCAAGCAGCACGGTGGCTCGGTGGTTAGCACTGTTGCCTCACAGCAAGAAGGTCCTGGGTTCAATCCCCACCTGACCCAAGGGCGTTTCTGTGTGGAGTTTGCATGTTCTCCCCGTGTTCGCGTGGGTTTCCTCCGGGTACTCCGGTTTCCTCCCACAGTCCAAAAACATGCAGGTTAATTGGTGACTCTAAATTGCCCGTAGGTGTGAATGTGAGTGTGAGTTGTTGTCTGTCCCTATATGTCGGCCCTGTGATAGACTGGCGACCTGTCCAGGGGTGTACCCCGCCTCTCGCCCTGTGTCCGCTGGGATAGGCTCCAGCCCCCCCCCCCCCCCGTGACCCTGTACAGGATAAGCGGTAAAGTTAATGGATGGGTCACTTTCTCAGTACACTGGCACCGTGATTCTATTGTCCGGTGGTCATTTGGTGAAAAAGCAATCTATATTTGAGTGTTGTCTGCATAACTGTGGTAGGCGATATTGTTATTTAACATAATTTGGTGCAGGAGCATGTAGAAGTTGAATTGAGAAAGCCCCAAAATGTGCCCCAAAATGTACCCCTAATGTAATATTAGTTAGCACAGATGCATAGTTGCCAGTGGATAAAAAGCAATTCCTGTTTTCTAGATATGACTCAGATCAGTTCCGGACAGTTCAACCCACTTTTCCATTCTTTCTGAAGTATTCTATGGTCAACCTTATCAAAAGCAGCGCTAAGGTCCAATAACACCAACATGGAAATTTTGCCAGTCGGTGTTTAGACGGATGTAATTTAAAACCTTAATAAGAGCAGTTTCAGTGCTATGAAGTGGTCGAAATCCTGATTGGAAGGTGTCATAGCAGCCAGTGGTGACTACGAAATCATTTAGCTGTGGGAAAACAACTTTCTCAGTGATTTTATTTATAAAGGCCAGGTTTGAAATAGGTCTGTAGTTGCTAATTATTGAAGCATCTAGGCTCCGCTTTTAAAATAAAATGTTTTGGAAAAGTGGCCTGATTAGAGAGAGTTCATCTGGAACATGTCTCTTAACAGTACCAAAAGTTTAAACTAAAAAAGGTGAAACGGCGTTAAGCTACTATGCAACAAATAGTTGGAACTATTTGCTGTAGGTCTGACGCCATGCCCTCAAATATCCTTTCAAAGAAGCTTGTCAGAAGAGTATCCAGACAACAGGTGAACAACTTAAGATGTCTGATTGTTTCGTAGTCAGTGCTTTTGATGTGTGACAGCCACATTACTTTTGTTTAAAGCTGGTGGTGATGTAAAGTCTTTGTTTAGCATGGTGTTCAGGGACATGTACATATTGATGGATTGACAAACACCAATGCATTTAATATTAGTGTAATGTTTGTGTGTTTGGTTTAGGAGGAGGGGGAGGATGACAGTGATCTGTCTGACTATGGAGATGAGGCTGATGGAAAGAAAGATGCTCTGGCAGAGCCCTGCTTCATGCTTATAGGGGAGATTTTCGAACTCAGAGGGAGTGAGTATTGGTTTTAAATGTGTATGGTTGAGTGTGTATTTCTGTACCAACGTTTGGGATAGTCCATTTATCTCTTGTTACACTTACCCTCTCTGCCAATCAGCCTATACTTTCTAAAATCCTTAATTTTCTCACAATCTTAATTTCTTTGTCCTTCTCAAGTGTTCAAGTGGGTGAGAAAGACACTAATTTCACTGGTCCAAGTCACTTTTGGACGCACCATAAACAAGTAAGTATACAGGAAACGTAAATGTTTTTGAATCAATTACATGATACGCTGATTAATAAAATCAAAGGAAGATATTTAAATTCAGAGACATTACATTATTATGTCAGATGATTAAAGCATTATATATTATTATACATATTACATACATATTATACTGGCGACCTGTCCAGGGTGTACCCTGCCTCTCGCCCTGTGTCGGCTGGGATAGGCTCCAGCCCCCCCGCGACCCTGCAAAGGATAAGCGGTATAGCTAATGGATGGATGGATGGATATTATTATATCTTTACGGTGCGTTTTTTTTTTTTAGATATACAGTACTTTCCATTCGGAGGGCCAAGCAGAGTTTGGTCATTGTCTTCTATCGTGTTTGCAGCTAGGCAATGCTAATGCAACCAAACTGCTAATTGCCATTTTAAGGGCCCTTTACAACCGCAGGAGCTGTCCCCAGGAACTAGGAACTTTCCCCGGTACTCTCTGTGTTCCGACCACAGGAACTAGGGTCTAAATTAAGTTCCGGGGAAATAGGAGCTAAAAGGTACCTGCTTGGGAGGTAGTACTTTCCAAAGTACAGGAACTTTCAGGGTGGGGCTTGCAGTGCTGAACATTTCTCATTGGTCGAGTACTAGCAGTACATTTCAGCTGATATTTCAACCGCCATTTTTAAAAGTGCGACTGCAAACAAATATGCTATCGAATTGTCATCATGGAAATCACAACATAATAATACTTATGATAGATCGATGTTTTTATTAACAATCAAAAAAGACAATCAAACACAATGTGTAGTCCATGGGCATTGAGTGAGGCTGAGGATTGGGATGGCTAATATTAACAAACTTATCGTAGCCTAAAGCAATTCCAGTCACTAATCGCAAACAGTAACGCGCAGCAGTGTTGCTGTGGCAGGTGGTTCGAAATAAAGTTTTAACAATCCCACACATTAAATGCAAGCCTTAAGGTTACGTTAGCCAATACTGTTTTTGATGTTTATATTACAAATGTAACCAATCACGCTTTTATAGATAATTATTTTTATTTAAAAAATGAGGGTAATTACAGTTAGGGAAGGCTTAGTCTTCTCTAGCCTATGCTACTTGCTGTCTATCTATGATATAGTCACACAATAATATCCGAACTCAACAGAGCGGACTCCACGATAGATAGATCCTTGCTACTGTTGCAGTATTGCACAAATAACGACGTCAGTTTGTATGGCGTATGGGCCCAGTTCTAGAATGCATTCTCTAAGGGGGCAAAGACTGATGGTGAGGGGGCAACATAATTATAACCCCCCCCCCCCCCCCCATTAGGACATTCATTGTGTTTCTAGCCACAAATGTTTTTTTTCTCAATCAATATTTCTTTTAAAACACTTTATGTGCGCGCCTGTGTGAGTGAAAGAGAGACAGAAGGAAGACAAGACGATGCCTATTTGTTGTAACTTGTTAGCGCTGAGAGTCACACAGGTAACACCTCTAACAACTACAGAAACTGTAGCCTATTTCTGTGCACGGACTTTCAAAAACAAATAAAAAAAAGTGCCGCGCATATAATTGCAATTTGCATGTTTTAGGCAATGTAACGTGATCTATAATAACAATTCTAAACGTGAGCTTTTTTAAAACAAAAATAGAGAAGAAAGGGTATAAGGACGGAAATGCCCTATAGCTAGCTCCTTGACCTCTCTTTTGTCTAGACAAAACTTTTCTTTTAAATACTTGAAATGTTAATATTTTAAATATATAAAAATGCTGTTTTTGACACTATGCCTCTAGTTCAATTTGAAATCACTTGCGTCAGGCTTTTACATGCTTGGAAGTGAGCCGCCCGCTGCCTTTTGAAAATTAAAGCTTGCAATGCGCATCATCCTTCTTACTTTGCCCTCCAAAAGCCGTGATCTGACTGAAGTCTGTTCTAACAGACAATCCCTTTTCAGCAGGCACACTGAATGAAGACAACGATTTTCTCTTGGACAATAGCCTGTGTCCGGTGACCATTTTATTTATTGGTTTTTGATATTTTCTTATATTCTTATATAAATAAGAATAAAAATTCTTATATAAATTCTTATATTTTTCCCTTATCTATAGGCTATGTTCTTTCCCACAGGGTTATTGAACATTTCTTCCTTTTGTGTACAAATAAGATGAGTTTCTTTATTTTCTATTTAAGTCACCAGACTTCCTTGTCCCCCATCATACTCTTTGATCCTTTTATTTTGTCATAGCCACAACAACCTCCTATTCCTTGAAAAAGCCACACCACCCACATTCCTCTATATCTAGACAACTTTTCTTGCTGTGCTGAAGTTGACTTCTGCTGTCTGCACTGACTCTAACGTTAGTCAAGGCACAGCCACGATATGCCGATGGTGCATGCTAGCTAGTTGTTGCTAGAGAGCAGGGACAGCGATCCACCTATCCATTTTGCACATAACCCGTTAAATTACTTGCACCTGCATTGAAAGCTGTGTGAGGTTTAGAGATTATAAAATTAAACATTGTAAATTCGAATAGACCAAATGAGGCATGACGCCCAACTCTGCCAGTGCCCCTATACCAACACAGTTGGCTAACTAAAATTAATAGTACAGTAATGCTGCTTGTGTGTGGTAACAAGAGTACGCAACGGAGTAGTGTAGTGACGGAATTAAATGATCGCAAGTTCAACATGTTTTTTTATATGGCCAGACCAACCAATCAGATATAAGTAAACTTTGATTATTTCTATGTGCCATGTTAATGATTGGCCAAATCGACACGTATTATTCAGGGGAAAGTTACAACAGTCGAAACGCAGACCACATAGGGTTGAAAATGAATTCCTAGAACTAGAAGTACCGGGGACTTTTGGTCAGAAAGCGCCTTAATTATACGGGTTCAGGGATTAATAAGAATTAAATGCATTTATATGTATATATATGTATGTACGTGTGTATATATATATATATATATATATATATATAACACATTATAAACACATTTAATTCATATTAATCCCTGATTAGTAATGGTACTAAATGAACAGTAAAATTGACAGCCCTATTTAAAATATATGGTATATTGGAATTAAAGTAATTTTTATGGGAGAGTAGCCATGTAAAATCAAGGTGGAAGATTTTCTGGAGAGTCTAATGAGGGACACGGTAGAAGAGGCGTGACACAATCCATTTGTAACATTTGTTTTGGAAAGGGCTGTAAATAAATATGTATTATTATGTATGGATTATTGTGGTGTTGATGCTGGATATTTGAGTCTGTGACACTGCTCAATAAATTTTTTATAGTATTATGCAAAAGAATGTTGGCGTCTTCCCAGACAGATCCGGGACACCGTGAACTGGATTTTCAGTGAACAGATGCTGGTCTGTTACATCAATGTGTTTCGAGACACGTTTTGGCCTAATGGGAAGCTGGCGCCACAGATCAAAGTCCGCTCTGACATGGAACGTCGTGAGACCAAGGAGCGCGCTCAGCAGAAGCTACTGGATAACATCCCAGGTAGACATGATCCCATACGTACATTTTACACAAAATTTGCTTTTGAGACAATTAGTTTTTTGCATGATAAACAAGAGGCCTGTAGCTTTAATTTGAGACCAACTTGGTCGATGTATGTCGTTCAGACATTTTGACAGATCTGCAAATGTTGAGACTGTTCTTAAAATATTTTTGTGTTGCGCGTCGTCTATCCATAGTTTCTATTGATCTGTTGTTATTTTCATGGGGTTTTATGACGTTATTAGATCTGAATGTAGGTCATGTGATTTCTAGTTTTGAGCCATGACTCCGAAAGAATATAATAATAAATATAGCTGTGATGGCAGCCATGAATGGGGTCTATGCTATGGCACTTCATGGCACATTGCTATGAGTCACGACAGTCAATTGGGATGAGAAGATAGCAATATGTCACAACATTGCAGTGAGCAATAACATTTTACAGTTTTACGGTGTTGACAAGACCTGTCCTGTTAGCTAAGCTTTGGCAATGTTAGTAATAGTAGAAAGTATTAGTAAATTGTGTAATTGAATGCTTACAAATGCTGTGCAGCGTTACTCGCGATGTCCAGCTATGCCTCTGCACACCACTGACTTTGCCAAACTATTTAAAGTAACAGCATTTAAAAAAAATAAAACATTTGTGTAAACATATGGTAAAATGTGTGTGTGTTGCTGACAAAGTATGTATCTGTAAAATAGGTCATTGTAAGTATTATGGCAATTAGGTAACAGATTACATCCAACTGATAGCACAGAGAAAACTAACCATGTCATATGATGAAGACACTTTTTTGCAATTTCATTGGTCTGTGGCGGCCATGTTGTTCATGGTACAGATTGTTGCTTTCAAGGTTTTAAAGCTCTATTCACGTAGAAACTGTGTGAAAAGTTTAGTGAGTACATCTTTTATGGTCTGTGAGGAAATGTAGTTTGACTGCTTTTCACAAAATTCAAAATAGCAGAAAATCCATCATGGAGGACTTTATGGGTTCTTGAGGCAAATACGTTCCTCCTAGATCGTTTGACCGATATTGATACAAATTGGTAAGCAGCATCTGTAGACATAGACTTTTGATAACTTAATTGGAAAAGTCTGTATCTTAAACAAGATGGCTGCCATAAGCCTTTGAACACAGAAGATTAGATGCGTGGTTGATACAGCGCCCCCTTTTGACCAAACATTACCATGTTCCACATGTGACCTTTACTCACCCAAGTAGTCATGCCTATCAAGTTTCATTGCTCTAACACAAGCAGGTCATGAGATACAAATGTGTGGTTTGTAGCGCCCCCTGAAGGGCAAAATAGTTATGGCTTGTTTTGCTGACCGTTTGTAGTGTTATTAATGACCATAGTCGATTTTAAGTTAATATTTACAACTTTGACAGTTTTATTAGATTTATGATTGAAAGACACACCCACTTACAATTGAATTGGTCCATGGCGGCCATGTTGTTTAAGGTACAGAAGATTCCTTTAAGATTTCTAAAGGTCTAGTGAAATATGGTCTGTATACCAATTATCTTGAGGATGGGTCAAATGGTCTACGAGTAGATATGGCTTGACTGTTTTTCACAAAATCCAAAATGGCAGAAAATCTATCATGGCGGACTTTATGGGTTCTAGAGGCAAATTTGTTCTTCATGATGACACGCACCTGTGTACCAAGTTTTAGCTAAAAATACAACACGGGCTGCGGGGCGTGGCTTTTTCAAGTTTTTACATTTGGTTGCCTTGTATAGCGCCCCCCTTTGGGTCAATTGGTACGGCAGGGTGGGACATATGGGTGTCTATGCTCATGCAAAGTTTCATCTGTCTGACATTCTATCACGGAAATTTACACAGGTTGGGAGGAATAAATAATAATAATGAACGCCAGCAAATACAATAGGGTTCTATGCAGTGACCCCTAATAATAATTACTTCCAGCAAATACAACAGGGTTCTATGCAGTTTCACTGCATAGACCCCTAATAATGAACGCCAGCAAATACAATAGGGTTCTATGCAGTTTCACTGGTGGCGATAGGTGGCGTTGTGTAGCAAAGGAATGGATTTTGATCCCTTTTGCGGCTGGACCAAAGTGGAGAGGTCCGGGTTGTAGGGAAACCAATCACCGAATCTTCCCCTCTCTTTGGTTAAGATCAAAGAAACAGGCCCAAATTGCCCTAGTGGACACTCCAGGGGGGCCAGTCTGTTTCTCACACACAACGTACCTTAGATTTAAACAAAACAGCACACTACTTCCACTCTAAGGATTAATAAATTGGGATTAAGAAACTGTTGCCTAAGGAACATTCAATGAAATTATTGGACATTGACAACGAGAAGAAATTGTTATATCAATTGTTTATTCTAATAATTATGTGTTCTCTTTTCTTAATTAACCGTCCATCGGTCCATCGGTATCGGCCGATGTTGACCTTGTGGACCGCCATCGGCCTATCGGCAAATCAGAGGGCATTCACCGATGGCAGTGGCCAATATTTATGTATCAATTTTCATAGTCAAAATGTTGTTGCCGCACGCATGTTTGTTTTCAAATAAGAAGGAAAGAAAATGCCAGCTGTTTGGTAATATTTCAGAGTGGGCTTTGAAATATTAAAGGTTGTTTCATACAACGTATGATTGAATTTGTGCTCAAATCAAATTTCGGCAGCCGGTCAAATTTTGGCACAACACCAGTATTAATGTCAAGCGAAGTTAGTCAGAACTCAGAACAGCATCACTGTCGTGGCAATGCACTTGTTTTATCGTTTTTGTGTGTGTAATTTTCCCACACTGGACTTTGTTTTAGCTCGTTTATAGTTGAACAGCTTACCCTGTTTGATTTGAAGTTCGCATCCCGACTACGCCTCAGTAATTTAATTTGTACCCTTATGCACCCTGCATTAATTGGCATTTATTGAGTCACTGGAGGTTGGTTAAAATTGAAAAGCATGTGCACTCCCAATAGACCAGAGCGATCATCCGGGAACTATGCCCTTACGTCATGCCTCCGCCTCCTTTTGGAGGAAAACATCAAGTCCATTTTGACTGGCGGTCAATACAAAATTCGAGGTCTTTGACAATATAATAGCATAAAGTAAGAACACACTGTTGTTTTTTAGCTATTAAGAGCACAAATCCCATGGCCAGTCATGCAAACAATTATATTATGTTGTTGTCGATCAATGATCGAGGTTCTTACATAGCGAAAATGTAAGAAAGGGATGGGTGTCCGTAGTTTAGTCTTCCTCCATCAAAGTGGACAGACGACCACACCAAATGGCCATATGCCAGATGCTGACAACTACAACTACCTTAATGAATCTGTCTGATCTGTCACTTTTTCTGTCGTTATGAGTTTCTGTCCAATGTGACGTTAATCTGAACTAAGAAAATCACTAAAGTTGCCAACCTGCATGCTAGCTGCCTCACCAAGCTGGAGCCCCCTCACACAAAGTTAACTAAATTATACGAATATAGGTTAATGATTATATTCTTCTTCAGACTGTGACCTTCAGCATGCACTGGAGCGGTTTGCAGCTGAGTGTGAAGCGGTCGGGGTGAGAGTCAGCACCTCCAAGTCTGAGGCCATGGTTCTCTGCCGGAAAACGGTGGAGTGCTCTCTCCGGGTTGGGATTGAGTTGCTGCCCCAAGCGAGGGAGTTCAAGTATCTCGGGTTCTTGTTCACAAGTGAGGGAAAAATGGAGCGTGAGATTGACAGGCGGATTGGTGCAGCATCAGCAGTAATTGAATGCCTTTTATTGTCATTATACACAGGTACAATGAGATTAAGCAATCACCAAACGGTGCAGTACAGAGTAAAACAGGAATAAGATAAGATAAAATAAATAAAAGTATAAAATAAGATAAGATAAGATGGGTGCGTAGTCCCCATAAAAATATATCCACATGTCTATGTACATTACAGTAAGAAAATATCTAAATCTATGTATGAAATTCACAGCTGAAAAATACGTCTATACAGGTATTGCACAGAATTAACAGGTATTGCACGGAATTAAATAAATATACCTATATGACTATTGCACAGGGGTTACAAATTTGAGTTCAGCAGGGTTATTGCCTGGGGGAAGAAGCTGTTTTTAAATCTGTTTGTTCTGGTCTTGAGGCACCTGTAGCGCCTCCCAGAGGGCAGCAGGGCAAACAGACCAGAGCTAGGGTGAGAGCTGTCCTTTTGGATATTTTTGGCTCTGCAGAGGCAGCGAGAGGTGTAGATGTCCGTTAGGGAAGGGAGAGAGCAGCCGATGGTCTTTTGTGCTGTCTTTATGACTCTGTATCCTCCCCTTGTCTGCTACAGAGCAGCTGCCATACCACACTGTGATGCAGTATGTCAGCAGGCTCTCGATTGATGAGCGGTAGAAGGTCAGCAGTAAGGTGGAATTCAGCTTGTGCTTCCTGAGGATTCTCAGGAAGTGTAGCCGCTGCTGAGCCTTCTTGATGATGGCGGTGACGTTCTCTGTCCAGGAGATGGTGGCCGAGATAGTCACGCCCAGAAACTTGATGGTGTGAACACGCTCCACACTCTCGCCGTTGATGTAGAGGGGGGCTCGGTCCGTGCGGTGCCTCCTGAAGTCAATGATGATCTCCTTGGTTTTCTTGGTGTTTAGAACAAGATTGTTCTCAGAGCACCAAGCAACCAGCTTCAGGACCTCCTCTCTGTAGGCCGCCTCATCAGCCCTGGAGATGAGACCGACCACCGTGGTATCGTCCGCAAACTTGACGAAGAGGTTGTCATTGTGGGCCGGCCTGCAGTCTTGGGTGTAGAGGCAGTACAGGAGGGGGCTCAGCACGCACCCCTGTGGGGAGCCGATGCTCAGCGTGCAGGTGGAGGAGAGGTGGGGGCCAAGTCTCACAGTCTGGGGTCGGGACGTTAGGAAGTCCTTTATCCAGGCACATGTGCGAGGGGGGAGGCCAATGGTGTCCAGTTTGTAGCATAACCTGTCCGGTATTATTGTATTGAAGGCTGAACTGTAATCCACAAAGAGCATCCGGACGTAGCTCTGCTGCTGCTCCAGGTGTTCCAGCGCAGAGTGAAGAGCTATGGCTGCGGCGTCCTCGGTGGATCTGTTAGCACGGTATGCAAACTGGTGGGAGTCAAAGTCTGGGGGGAGATGGTCCTTGATGTGCTGCAGAACGAGTCTCTCAAAGCACTTCATAATCACCGGGGTGAGGGCCACTGGTCGGTAATCATTCAGGCTGGTGATGGGAGACTTCTTCGGCACCGGGATTATTGTGGATGATTTGAGGCAGGGTGGGATGATTGCCTGGGCCAGAGAGAGGTTGAAGATCCTGGTAAAGGTGGGGGCGAGCTGGTGAGCGCACGCTCTGAGCACCCTACCTGGAACCCCGTCTGGGCCGGTAGCCTTCTTTGTGTTGACTGTCTGGAGCACCCGCCTGACGTCGTGCTCCTGAACAGTGAGTGGGGTGGTGCGGGGCGGGGGAGGGAGGTGGAGGTGGTGATGCGGGGGCAGGGTGGGGGAGGGGTGGTGGGAGGGGTATTGCGGGAGCAGGGTGGGGGAGGGGGAGTGGCTGGAGCAGATGCGTGCTGCTGAGATGTTTCAAAGCGGGCAAAGAAGCCGTTTAGCTCCTCTGCCAGAGCAGCACTTTGAGCCCCCGTTGACGCCTCGCCTCCTCTGAAGTTGGTGATGTCCTGGATGCCCTGCCACACCTCTCGAATGTTTCTGCTGGACAGATGGGACTCTATGTGCCTCCTGTGGTCTGCCTTAGCTGTTTTTATACCTCTCCTCAGGTCAGCTCGAGCAGCACTGTAGAGTGCTCTGTCTCCTGACCTGAAGGCAGCATCACGGGCCCTGAGGAGTGCACGGACCTGGGGGGTCATCCAGGGTTTCTGGTTGGGGAAAACCCTGACGGTTTGTCCATGGTCACATTCCCGATACAAAACTTAATGTAGTCTAGTACCGTTCCTGTGAGTGTCTCCAGGTCCTGTTGTTCAAATATGTCCCAGTCTGTCTGTTGAAAACAGTCTTTGAGTTTGTCGAGTGCATCTTCAGGCCAGGCTGTGATTGTTTTTGAAGTGGGCTTGGCCCTACGTTTGAGGGGGTGTAGGCTGGGGGGAGCAGGAGGGAAAGATGGTCTGATTGTCCAAGGTGGGGGAGGGGTACAGCCCTGTATGCATGCTTGATGTTAGTGTGAACATGGTCCAGGGTGTTCTCCCCCCTTGAAGCACACTTGACATGCTGGTAGAACTTTGGGAGTACAGTCTTTAGATTGGCCTTATTAAAGTCCCCTGCAATGATGTGGACACCGTTGGGATGAGCCCGCTGTTGTTCATTTACGGTTTTGAGCAGGAGAGAGAGCGCCGTGTTTACACTGGCGTCGGGTGGAATATACGTGGCTGTGATGATCACGACACTCAGCTCTCTCGGCAGAAAAAAAGGCCGGCATCTTACGGACATGTACTCCAAGTCCGGGCAACAGTGTTGGTCTATTATTGTCCCGTTGTTACACCAGTTGTCGTGCACATAAATACAGACTCCCCCTCCTCTGCTCTTACCGGACTCCTCGGTCCTGTCCCAACGCAATAGGGTCCGGTCTGCTAGCTGCACGCTAGCATCAGGAATGTCCGGGTGAAGCCAGGTTTCGGTGATAATCAGCACACAGCACTCACGAACATAGCGATTTGCGGCGAGTAGTAGTCTCAGCTCGTCCGTTTTATGCACCAGGGATCTGGCATTGGAGAGGTACAGGCTCGGGAGAGGTGGCTTGTGTGGTTGTTCTCTTAGCCGTAGCATAGCGCCGGACCTGCACCCCGCTTCTGCTTCTCTCTCTCTCCTCCGCCTGCGCCGCCTCCCAGACCCGACAACAATCCACGGAGAGCCCGGCGGTCTCGCTATGTCGTCTGGGATGTTGTGCGTGTGGTGAAAGTCACTCGAAACAGAAATGGTGATTATTTCCGATGTTCAAAAGCATCTGTCGGGTGTACTGGACGTTCGCATTGCCCATAGTGTACAAAAAAAAGAAAAAAGATAGAAAGGAAGGAGAAAAGAGCA
The DNA here is from genome assembly GCA_026901105.3 of Galaxias olidus. Classification (NCBI taxonomy): domain Eukaryota; kingdom Metazoa; phylum Chordata; class Actinopteri; order Galaxiiformes; family Galaxiidae; genus Galaxias; species Galaxias olidus. Next base: position 12,812 of record JAPMUY010003166.1, read on the forward strand.
CTTTGGTGAAGAGCCGTAAGCCGCAGCGTCCTTGCGCGCCGCCATATATATTATTATGTGTAATGCGGGCGTTGTACCGGACCGTCGTGGTGAAGAAGGAGCTGAGCCGAAAGTCGAAACTCGCGATTTACCAGTCGGTCTACGTTCCAACCCTCACCTATGGTCATGAGCTTTGGGTAGTGACCGAAAGAATAAGATCGCGAGTACAAGCGACTGAAATGTGTTTCCTCGGTAGGGTGGCCTACCCTTAGGGATAGGGTAAAGAGCTCGGTCATCCGGAGGGAGCTCGGAGTAGAGCCGCTGCTCCTTCGCCCTACTGGTAGGAGACCCCGGGGTAGACCCAGAACACGCTGGCGAGATTATATATCTCGTCTGGCCTGGGAACGCCTCGGGATCCTCCAGGAGGATCTGGAAAGCGTTGCTGGGGATAGGGACGGCTGGAATTCCCTGCTGAGCCTGCTGCCACCGCAACCCGGCCCCGGATAAGCGGCGGAAAATGGATGGATGGAGGTTAATGATTAAAAGTAATCGTTAGCCTGCTGCTTGTTTCGTTATGGGGGCGTTTATAAATTAAATTAGAAATGGTCAGACAGCTTTTAGGCATAGTGACACTAGTTTGTCCGACTGCCACCGGCTGTTTTACAGCGATTGAGCCGATTGTTTTTCTCCAAAAGGGGGCGTGGTCGTTCTGACAACAGAGGAGTGGTGCATGGTGGCTCTGGTCAATAATCAACACAATGTAAATCAGGCAGAGATCGTCTTTAGCTCTAACGACAAACGAGCGTGTCCTAGCAGCAATGTGATGATGGCACTCGATGATGATGATGATGATGGCACTTTAAAAATGCTTCTTAAAGGTTCAGAACACATATACGGGATACGAATACACACGCGCCATGAATTTCCACCAAAAGACGAGACCGCAAACTTCAATTTAATAATTTAATTTGAATCTCTTGATCGATTAAATTCTTAATGAAGATTAACATCCATATTCAAAACAACATCCATATTAAAAAAAATTGCACTTCAATTATAAGAAAAACACAATTTCATTGACATAAAAATATTAATACAAATGTTACACACTTAATCCACGATATTCCTGACTCCCATGATACCTTGCGCAAATTATGGGCACAGCTTCCGTTTTGAACAGTTTAATGCTAAATTATCAACTGTTCACTATCTAATTGCGAAGATGTGTAATTCCGTTTCAGATCATACTAAAACAGCGGTAAAACGGGCTGACATGGTCCATCAAACACACCTGCAGCTGCATAATCTTTTTACTTTTCAAACATTTATGCAGCCTTGGCTCATACTAGATGACTGGCGCAGAAACTAGTAAAGGTGTGCACCGAAATACCTGAAATTACAAATGACTAAACCTTGATTAAAGAGTGTGACCTAATGATTTAAAATATATAAGGATTGATTTCTCTGTAACTTGAATAGCTAGGGTGAATTCAGGAAATGTGTGGTAAATGATCCAACAGACAAAAAAAAATACTCGCTACAATAATGTTTCTATTAACAGGTTTAGGCCTTACTATTAGTTTTATGTTGAAATTAAATTGGATCTGATCCTCAAACATATTATGACCTCTCTTTTACTGAGGAGAAGGTAATGTGGGACAGCTTGTTTATTAAAGTGGGACAGGCTAGCCATTCTTTTTTTTTTAAACAGGCTTCTTTGCTACATGGTAGTGCATTGTAATGCTAACGTTAAACATTTTATATAGGGGGCTGCCGAGATGATTGTTCAGTGTTTAATATTGAAATCAATGGTACTTGGTTCTAAATAACTGATTTGATTTGAATTTGTTTTTGTTCTTTTTGTTTACCCACTGTGAACATAGTTTGCTATACTTCAAATTGACCAGAACTTAGCCTACAGCAAACGTATAGCAAGTAATTACACAAATATGATTATTCACAACTTAATTTGTGTCATGGTTACTACAGCTAATTTGACTGAAATTAAATGGTTAAGCACACTCAACTTACCCACGTGTCCAAGGACTTGTATAAAACATTGTTATTACATTAAACTTAACCAGTTGTGTTTTAGATATTGTTATAACTTAACTAGTTTGAGACATCAAGTTTACTTAATTGTTTAGGTTGTGTAGGCCTACACTAATCAGGGTTTACAGTGTGATGCATTTATAACAAAATGTTGTAGTCATTCATTTGCAATTATTTACATAAACGTGCACATGTATAGAAATAGTTCTAATACTGTATATAAAATACATAATAGATTAATTAAAACACAAAGTAATACCTTGATTTTATGGAAATTATACATTTTCACAAGCAATAAGACTTCATGGACATATCTGCTCTCAACCCAAGTCCATTCTAAAATATTGTCTTTTGAAGTGCTCTTCGTGGAATATGGCATAATAGATATTATATCCTATCCTGTGTATATTGAAATGTCCCATCCAGATGGTTTTCTGGTGACTGTTGTGAATAGAATAACTGACAACAAGGGAAAGTCTTGTGACAGATTGGAGAGACAGCTGACCGGAGGGAATAGACCCCAATGGGGCAGACATGGGCTAGCAACTCATGTCTGCAGCACTAAACACTATTCTGTGGACTGAGTGCACCCGCAAAAAGCTACTAACAAAACTAAAGTGAAAATACCCCCAGAGTCTGTGAGAGCGGGGGCGGAAGATGACTCACATACTGATAATACTGACCCTAAGCAACGCAACGACTATGAGCACGAGAAGCACTTCATAAACCAATGCAATCATAGGTAAAAGTCACAAGATCTGCCCTTGTGGCTGGGAAAAGGTAACAACTGTAAGGGGCCATACACCAAAGTAAGAAAGGGTGCCTAAGTAGGAAGAAGCAGGAGCATCGCATTGACCAGTACTTTTTAAGAAGTCAAGCAAGTAAGTCGAATGAAGGCCAGCGGCTGGACACAAACCAAAGTCCGCAGGCCATCAACAACTCCAGCACTGAGGCGGCACAGACAAGCACCGAAAGACAAGGGGATAAGGTGGTAGAGCCCGATCAAGCACATAAAACCTCCAAGGAGAAGATCAGTGACAAAAAACCTAAAGTAAAGTGGCCATCAGCCGCTGAAAAGAACGTTTGGGACTCTATTAACATAGATCTAAAAAAAGACACTTGAACAACTAAGGGGCACAGTGGAAAGGAAGCTGGGAAAAATTGGGGATATCATAAATGATTATGGAAAGGAGAGATTTGGGCTCTCTGCAGAGTTGGCATTGAAAGCCTGCAGGAATAGGAATTAGGGATAGGTGTAGAGATATCTCTCAGTTTAATAAATAACTTCTAACTTTTTTGTTTGTTTTTTAAATATCTGGCCGTGCCGAGAGCGGATATAGAAGGGGTGGCTCTGAGATATATCCATTATGCCATACTCCAAGATGTGCACTTCAAAAGACAATATTTTAGAATGGACTTGAGTGGAGAGTAGATATGTCATTGGGGATTTCAAGTGGGCATCCTCCATCCCGGATATTTCGTTAATTTGAGCCCACGACACCTCCAGAAGGCTTAACGGTGAGCAATGATGTCTCAGAGCCACCCCCCTCTATATCCGCTCTCGGCACGGCCAGATATTAAGAACCAAAATAAAGGGAGTTTATTAAACCGAGAGATGTCCATATACCTATTCCTATTACCTATTCCTGCAGGCACTTTCTGCCAACTCTGCAGAGATACTTACCACCTGAAAAGAAGATAATCTTTCCCTACTCGGTTTCTGCAGGCTTGATAAATGACGCTCTGCAGGAAAGATTTACCTTTTATACTTTTGTCCTGAGATTAAACCACTTTTTATGGTTTTTCAACATAATGTTCTTTACTTTTGTGCCCATATAGGATCCTTCCTTTTCAGCCACAGCCACTGGCTACTTCTTTCTGCTATATCTGATATAGCTTTTATGGTCTGGTGCAATTCTTTGCCGCAGATCCCTAACTCCTTAAGTAGTTTGGTTGCTGATATTGCCACAAATCCACGGCATCCAACTTCCACAGGACACACCTTTGTTCACCTACCTCACTGTTCTGCCTCAACTGCTAATTCGCTATTGCGGGGTTTCTTTCTTTCATATGTCTCGTCTATTGCTTCTTTCCATGGGACTGTTAGCTCTATAAAATAAACAATTTGCTGTGTGTTGGACCAGAGTAATAAGTCTGGTCTTAAGTTGGTTGTTGCAATCTCCGATGGGACTCTCAGTTGTTGGCCGGCATCAGCAAGCATTTTCCAATCACATGCTCTCCTCAGCTGCTCTGAGCTTTGTTTTGCCCTATACCTATTCTTTCCCGGAACTCCCTCCCTGACAAAGCGAATGTGGTGCATGTCACCCTCTGCTCCAATTGGCAGGGCATTAACTGTTGAGCACCTATGCTCTATTGCTTCCGCCAAGCATTTTAGTACTTGATTGTGCCGCCAGGTGTATCTTCCTTGAGTAAGGCTCGTCCTGCACCCAGCCATTATGTGTTTGAGATTAGCCGTTCTGCCACAGAGGGAGGGTGTTGGATCCTCACCTAACCATTGGCTGAGATTTGTCGGTGTTGGCAGTACATCGTAGGTTGCCCTAACAATGAAGCTAATTCTTGTGGATTCCATTCCCCACAAGTCCTTCCAGGTAATTTTCCTCTGCGCTACACTTTCCCATTTCATCCATCGCCCTTGTTTGGCTTGGGAGACAGTTTTAGCGCTCCTTACTGCTTCCTCTTGCTTACGTGTAATTCACCACAAAACAAACATGCCAGACCGACAGTCGTTTTTCTCTTCAAGGGGTTTTCTAAAAGTTCACATTCTAACACTAAACATGATATTGTTTATTTCGGTGGCTATCCAACCTTCAAGTCACATTTGTTAATGTAACTGTGGAACATGATGGTTGCACTTACAATATTTATTGGCTGGAAAAGCCCATTTTTAGCGGGAGGGGGGCCTTTAACAGAAACAGAATTCCGTGGCGGATCACTGAGGAGAACCTTGGTATATCCCTCATTGTTACATTTCCTCCCCAGCAGGGCCCAGATCTCGCTGACCTCGGTATTAGGGAATCTGTCTCAGAAAACAGAAAGGAAGCATAGGATTCAAGACTTGATAAAAAAGACAATATATTACATTGAAATCCACTCGAAATTATGACATAATACAGATTATCTGTACCTATAATTGCATTCACTTTCTCTGGGTCAAGTCTGTCATTGACCTCTCCTTTTTTCCCCACCTCCCAGTAAGGTTAGACTTGGCCAGGGTGTCTTTCTCAAAGATAAATGTGGCCAGGTCCTGGGTGAAATTGTCACTCTGCGGTTTCTAAACGCCTCTACCAAAGAATCAGCAGAAGCAGAGTTGACTGGGCACCTTTTTAAAACAGAGGCTGATTGAAACAAGGTCAATTACAAGTACACTGCCATCAAATTAACTTGAATGCTTTGTTAAGTATATTTGAAACACACTGGTGATTTAATATATATATATATTGTAATATTATATTATTATATATTGTAATGCAAGTGTATTTCTAATCCCAACATATTTTTGATTTTGCATTATTTCCCAATTTTGCACACCATACACATTTCGAGTATACTGCAGTAGGCTACAGAAAGTATACTCAAGCACTACTTGAGTACACCTCTTCTGCACAGGTGGACTGTCCTTCCTTTGAATTGTTTTAGATTTTCTACACGAACCAACCCGTGTTAAAAATGTCATCATCATCATCATCATCGTCATCCGCTTTGTCCGGGGTCGGGTCGCGGAGGTAGCAGTTCAAGCAGGGCATCCCAAACTTCCCTTTCCCGGGCCACATTAACCAGCTCTGACTGGGGGATTCCAAGGCGTTCCCAGGCCAGTGTGGAGATATAATCCCTCCACCTGGTCCTAGGTCTGCCCCGCGGCCTCCGCCCAGCTGGACGTGCCTGGAACACCTCCCTAGGGAGGCGGCCAGGTGGCATCCTTACTAGATGCCCGAACCACCTCAACTGGCTCCTTTCTACGCAAAGAAGCAGCGGCTCTACTCCGAGTCCCTCACGAATGGCTGAACTTCTCACCCTATCCCTAAGGGAGATGCCAGCCACCCTCCGGAGGAAACTCATTTCCGCCGCTTGTATCCGCGATCTCGTTCTTTCGGTCATGACCCACCCTTCATGACCATAGGTGAGAGTAGGAACGAAGATAGACCGGTAGATTGAGAGCTTTGCCTTCTGGCTCAGCTCTCTCTTCGTCACAACGGTGCGATAGAGCGACTGCAACACCGCACCATCTCTCGTTCCATTTTACCCTCACTCGAGAACAAGACCCCAAGATACTTGAACTCCTTCACTTGGGGTAAAGACTCATTCCCTACCTGGAGTAGACAATCCATCGGTTTCCTGCTGAGAACCATGGCCTCAGATTTGGAGGTGCTGATCCTCATCATAGCCGCTTCACACTTGGCTGCGAACCGATCCAATGAGTGCTGCAGGTCGCAGACCGATGATGCCATCAGGACCACATCATCTGCAAAAAGCAGTGATTATAATCCTCTGCCCACCAACCTGCAGCCCCCCTCCCCCGCGGCTACGCCGTGAGATCCTGTCCATGAATACCACAAACAGGATAGGTGACAAAGCGCAGCCTTGGAGGAGGCCAACCCTCACCGGAAACGAGTCCGACTTACTGCCGCAGACCCGGACACAGCTCTCGCTTTGGGAGTACAGAGATTGGATGGCTCTGAGTAGAGACCCCCTCACCCCATACTCTCGCAGCACCTCCCACAGTATCTCCCGGGGAACCCGATCATACGCCTTCTCCAAATCCACAAAACACGTGTAGACCGGATTGGCATACTCCCAGGCCCCCTCAAAGATCCTCGAGAGGGTAAAAAGCTGGTCCGTTGTTCCACGACCAGGCCGGAAACCGCATTGTTCCTCCTCAATCCGAGGTTCGACTATCGGTCGAACCCTCCTTTCCAGCACCCTGGAGTATACTTTCCCGGGGAGGCTGAGTAATGTGATGCCTCTGTAGTTGGCACACACTCTCCGGTCCCCCTTTTTGAACAGGGGAACCACCACCCCGGTCTGCCACTCCTTAGGTACAGTCCCCGACTTCCACGCAATGTTGATAAGACGTGTCATCCATGACAGTCCCTCAACACCCAAAGCCTTCAGCATTTCTGGGCGGATCTCATCAACCCCTGGGGCTTTGCCACTGTGGAGTTGTTTGACTACCTCAGTGACCTCCGCCAGGGAGATTGATGCTGATCCCCCATCATCCTCCAGCCCTGTCTCTACTATGTAGGGTGGGTTTGTCGGGTTCAGGAGTTCCTCAAAGTGCTCCTTCCACCTCCCAATCACCTTGTCAGTTGAGGTCAACAACGTCCCATCCTTACTGTATACAGCTTGAATGGTTCCCTGCTTTCCCCTCCTGAGGTGTCGGATGGTCTTCCAGAACCGCTTTGGCGCCAGCCGAAAGTCCTTCTCCATGGTTTCTCCGAACTCCTCCCACACCCGCTGCTTTGCTTCTGCCACGGCCGAGGCTGCAGTCCTTCGGGCCTGTCGGTACCTTGCAACTGCCTCCGGAGTCGCCCGGGACAGCATGTCCCGGAAGGCCTCCTTCTTGAATCGGACGGCTCCCCTGACCACCGGTGTCCACCAGGATGTTCGAGGGTTACCGCCCCTTGAGGCACCTAAGACTTTGAGACCACAACTCTCAGACGCAGCTTTAGCAATGGAGGCTTTGAACATCGCCCACTCCGGTTCAATGCCCCCAGCCTCCACAGGGATGCCAGAGAAGCCCCGCCGGAGGTGTGAGTTGAAGGCCTCCCGAACCGGGGACTCCTCCAGACGTTCCCAGTTCACCCGCACTACACGCTTGGGCTTACCAGGTCTGTCCAGAGGCTTCCCCCGCCACCTGACCCAACTCACCACCAGATGGTGATCAGTTGACAGCTCTGCCCCCTCTTCACCCGAGTGTCCAAAACATATGGCCTCAGGTCCGATGATACGATAACAAAATCGATCATCGACCTTCTGCCTAGGGTGCTCTGGTACCAGGTACACTTATGAGCATCTTATGTTCAAACATGGTGTTCGTTATGGCCATTCCATGACTAGCACAGAAGTCCAATAACAAGCCACCACTCGGGTTCAGATCGGGGAGGCCGTTCCTCCCAATCACGCCTCTCCAGGTGTCTCCATCATTGCCCACATGTGCGTTGAACCCTAACCCCAGCAAGACTACAGAGTCCCCCTCAGGAGCCCCATACAAGGCTCCATCCAGGGTCTCCAAAAAGGCCGAATACTCCGAAATGCTGTTTGGTGCATAGGCACAGACAACAGTCAGAGTTTTCCCCCCATGACCCGAAGGCGTAGGGAGGCGACCCTCTCGTCCACTGGGGTAAACTCCAACATAGAGGCACTTAGCCGGGGACTCGTAAGTATCCCCACACCAGCCTTGCGCCTCTCACCCTGGGGAGCTCCGGAGAAGAATAGAGTCCAACCCCTATCCAGAAGTGAGGTTCCAGAGCCGACGCTGTGCGTAGAGGTAAGCCCCACCAGATCCAGCTGGTAGCGCTCCACCTCCCGCACAAGCTCCGGCTCCTTCCCTCCCAGAGAGGTGACGTTCCACGTCCCCAAAGCCAGCCTCTGCCACCCGGGTCCGATCCGTCGAAAACCTCTGCCTTCACTGCCACCTTTCTGGCAGCGCACCCGACCCCTTGGTTTTTCCCGCGGGTGGTGAGCCCACGGGACGGAGAAGAAGAGATGTTGTTGTTGTCCGCGTTGCTTTTTCGGGCTATGCCCGGCCGGGCTCCGTGGCAAGCCCGGCCACCAGGCGCTCGCTGACGGGTCCTCCTCCTGGGCCTGGCTCCAGAAGGGGACCCCGGGCTTCCTCCGGGCCGGGTATCGTCCTCTCTTACAGGTTTTTCCATGAGGGTTTTTGAACCATTCTTAGTCCGGCCCCTCGCCCGAGACCAATTTGCCATGGGAGACCCTACCAGGAACACAAGGTTCCAGACAACACAGCCCCCAGGTTCATAGGGACACACAAACCTCTCCACCACGATAAGGTGATGGTTCCCGGAGAGGGGAAAAAATGTCAATTAAATCAAATTAACAATAGAGAATGACAGCAAAGGATGTGAGTCAATTGGACTTTTTTCAAGTTTGTAACATCATGTGGGAAGTTGCGTCTGGATTAAATCTGAGACAACAAACGAAACATGCATGCACATGGGCTTCAAAATAACAGTGGGATACATGTCTTGAATTCATGAGCTAGGATTAAATCAACTCTTTACTATGATTAGGTTATCATCACATCAGTAACCTTACCTTTCTAGACGCCATTGCCAAAGTTAGCTAAGGTTACAAAGAGTAGCCTATTTCAGAATAATTTCACTATTGTTTTCATGAGTGTAGGAGAATCAACTTCACCCGTTCAGCCCCCCCTGCCCATTTGGGTCTTGAGTAGGGTGTAAAATGCTCTCCAGACCAGAGAGACAGATAGCTATCTTGATCAGATAACAAGGCCTGGCCTTTGGGTTTTCTGCATGAGAACAAGGTCATACTTTTAACAATACATTTTGGGTCTGGACATTTTGGGTCCTGGAATGCCAGGAAAGAATTGGCATAGCCAATTTATCTGTCCTAACAACCAAATCTGAATTTTCCAAGAACTAAGAGATTGGTTGCTTAACGGAATAACTAAACAATAATCAAACAAGGACATTGACAATGAGGAGAATTGAAGTATAATATTTTGTTTGTAATCACGAGTTTATTGAATGTATAATTATGTTTGTTTTAGAAGATAACTCTTCTTTTCCAGCTAGTATACATACTGTTTGGTACCAAAATATTCGTAACAAGGAGACATAGACTTTGTATAACTTTGTGGAACATTTGCAAGTTTGATAAAAGAAATACATGGATTTAATAAAAGCTCTATAAAATTCCATGTGGTCACCTATCTGCCTTACCCCAAGCTTGTGTCAAGGACACACACCCCCTTTGACCGTTTGATAAAAGCAGACTCAACAGGACAGAACTTGGTGATTGGACTAGGGAAGGCCATCCCTGTCTCTAGAGATCGAAATGATTGCGCAACATATTCAACCCCGCGGTCTGTTTTACAAGGCTGCTTTCCATCAAGAACTTTGGAATACTGCTACTAAGGATGCCTTTCCAAGCAGAATCTTTGCTCATTAAACCCTCAACAACAAACCTTTTGAAGTACCCGCAATTAACGCATCTTGAAGAGGGAAAGGTCATCCCTGTCAAGATCATAAATGATTGCACAATACATTCAACCCCGAGGTCTGTTTCACAAGGCCGCGTTCCATCAAGAACATTGGAATATCTGCTACTAAGGACCGCACAATCTTTGCATATTAATCCATCAACGGACCAAGAATTCCCCGCTGCTCGGCAGCAAACCCCTCGATCACAGAGCAACTTCTGCTATCTTAATACATTGCATTTGATGCTTAGCTTATAGCAATTAGCTTCCTCATACTGCTTTGTTTTAGAGTTCCATACCCACGTTTCATACCTGATCTGCTAACTTTCCTAGATCACTTTCACTATCATTTATTCGTTGTAATCTGAACATACTTGCCTAGAATTAGAAATACATTTCATTGTTTGTTTAAACTCCTGTTTCTTTTTGCGTACGATTCATTCATTCACACAACTAGAATTTACTACTTCAGAATTGAGACTGAAACATTTAACTTTAATATTTACGTTAATATTGAACTAATATTCATTTAATCCAAAGATTATACCTGGTTTCCCATCGAGCCATGCAATAACATAGTCATAATTATTCAATATAACTCTTAATCAAGTTGATCGATTACAATATAAATTTTTGAATTAATTAATAATCTATAAATGTAGAGCGTTTATTAAATACCAAATACCTTTACACATATCAAAAAGTAGTAAGACGAATTCATCTACATGAGCTAGGATTAAAAGCAAACTAGGTTATCATCAGTAACGTTACAGTTATAGAAACTAGGGATGTCATGAGAACCGACACTTCCGTGCTAAGTCAATGCTAAAATTCTAAAAACGTGACGGTACTCGTTTTCTACAGTACCGAAGGTACCGACTGCAGTTATGTAAGTGAACAAACACCAGCAAAAAGACGTTGCTTTGGTTGTTCATTCCCGGGAGCTGTGTAGCCCCTTTTTTTCTAGCTATTCTCCAAGGTTAAAAGAACCCCAAGTAAACATGTGTAATGTTTTGTTGCGATCCTTAAAGTGTGTGGCTCAATTCATAATGAGTTTTGCCTCCCCTGCTGTTACCTAGTAGGCCTACAGATAGGCAATTGCAGCCTCGGCCAAAGAGAAACAAAACAAACAGGAAAAGTTTGCTTTCTCTTGAAGTTGCTGTGTCCACTCCTATATATTTCAAGGGAAAGCAAACCTTTCCCGTGAATTAGCTGCAGTAGTTTACACCCCAATGCAGCAGGGGAACATTTGACTGACATTTGATCTCGCTTAGACGTGCTATAAAATGTGCGCGTATTTTTCTTTTTATGATTATGTAAATGTACCTCTTTTTGCAATGTTAATGGTTGTATATTTTATATATGCCTGGTGTTACTTTTCCGTCACGCGTCCTCCAGACTTTAGCTGGGAAAACTCCGGGATAATTCGCAAGTTTAAACAGTGCCAGCATAGTCTACGTTGGTTCTTTATTTCCTTCTAAGCTTTTATATCTCATTCACTCGTTTGCACAAGAACCACCACATTAGTTGAAAACGAAAGTAAACATACATCCCCCACGCTGCCACATCTTAAAGTAACAGGTTTAATCTTTTTAACCCATCATTACCCATTGTTTGAAATTAAAAACAATAGGCCATGTTGGGAATAGGCTTGTTTGAATAATTTAATTGCCACTGTTCTTTTTTGTAATGTTTAATTGTTGATTCTTTTTATTTTTCTTGCTTGAAGGCTACATGCCACTGTTGTTTTTGTAATGTTTTAAATAAGTGTATGTTGAAGTATATGGGATTTAATTTAAATTTTTTACTATGGTATCGACTTGGGTATCGAGAATCGTGGAATTTCACTGGTATTGGTATCGACTACAAAATTTCTGGTATCGTGACATCCCTCATAGAAACTATAACCACAGTTAGCTAATGTTACAAATAGCATTTTAGAATAATTTCACTACTGTTTTGGAACTTACCTCCCCTGATAGTGGTTGTCTTCAGCTGCATCTGGCTTCAGTTTTAGTTGTTGTTTGCGTTTGGTAGGTCAGATCACGCTTATCCAGCCTTGTTCCGAATCAAAGTCGTCCCTGCATGTTATTGTCATTTTTTACATTCATAAATGCTAGGCATGGATGTATTTTCGGCTCTTGTCGAAAAAAGAACAATCCAAACATTGTTTGACAAATTTTGCAACGTCTGGGTGCTCAATTTCAAGTAATAACCGCCAACGTATACACCGTAATTGGTGCCTAAACTACTGCATTGTGATTGGACATCGCTCGGCAACCAGTGAAGCCGCACATGCTGATTGGACTTGGGAATCTACCAGCACTGCTAGTCTCACGTGGCCCTCCCTCCATATCTCGTTCTTTCAAACTAAACTGGAGGTGGTCTAATTTTTTTATAGTAACAAGTTGAATGAAGGCAATCTATGCTATGGTGTTATTTTTATTAAAGTAAAAAAATATATGTAAGAATGCCAATTTAAAAATATGCTGGGCAGGGTGGAATCAAATAATTATAATGAAAATACTAGCTCTACCTAGCTGAATAATGGAGAAATGCATTTATGAAAACTTAATATTACAGATTCACCATCTTGTATACTGTCTTGAAATTGTCTTTTGTTTCAGACAAAGGGCAAAGGACTTAAGTGGTACGAACTTGTTTTAGGAACTGTTCTGAACCTGACATACATAAAGTGTTATCCTTGTGTCAAGCAAGACTACGTGCATTAATGCATGATTTTTACAGTCCAGATCCATACACTTCACAGTAGTGGAAAGAAAGTGCATTGTTCGCAAGTGTACAGAAATAAACATTTTGAAATACAAAAAATGTATAGATATTTGCAATTTTATATACCCTTTCAAAGTACACTGTAATAAAGCATACTAACAGTGTATTACAAAGGGCTTGGAAATAGTCATACTTTTCTTAAGTGCACAAAATTATCACTATAAGTATAAGTATAATAAGTATAAGATAAGTATCACTTTTTCAAAGTACACTGAAATACAGCTTCAAATTATATGTAGCATTAAAAATATATTTATTAAAATATACTTCCAATGAATATAATTCCCAATAAAGTTACATTTAAGTTCACTTTAATAAAGCGTACTAATATTGTGTCACAGGGTACTTGAAAAGAATTATATTTGTCATAAGTACACTAAATTACCACTATCAGTATTTGCAATTTAGTATACTTTTAAAAGTACACTTACGTAAAATTCACAATACACTTGCAATAAAGCACACTTTTTATAAAAGTACATTTTAAACATATTTTAATGTAAGCACAATAAGTCAAAGTGTACTTGTAATAACTTTTGTATACTTAAATTATGTTTCTAAAAAACTAAAGTATACTACTTTTTTACCTGGGTCCCTTTGTACTTTTTTATAATGAGGCACTCTATATATGTAACATTCTGTAGCCTTACCTAAAGAGGCACATTAGGTTAGATGATTCGATTTCTAATCATACTAACAAAGGCAAATATGCTGTAACCACACATGCATAAAAATGTCTAGACACAAACTAGAAGATTTATGCATTCTAATAAACGGCCTGATAAACCAATAAAACATTGACCATTTTCACAATTTTGGGCTGTGTTACGGCAAGGCACCCAAAGGACACCAGCTTATCAACACTAAATGCCTGTTTCTCACTGCTTGTAGAAACATGTTGCTACACACATATTCCCGTGTGATTGTTTAAAGGGGCACAAGCACGTCTATCTTAAAATGAAATCGTTTTTTGAAAGCAAACTATTCTTCTCTAAACAGTTATCATCTTTAGATACTCACAGTGTTCTGATGGTTTGGTGAGGGACCGTAGACTGGGTGACCCGTTTCAGCTAGGTGGATGATGGAGGAACATAGAGAGCTATTTCTTCTCGCACCCGCATATGCGTTTTCTTCTTTATTTCTTAATTTGAAAAAAGTCCATTCTCCTCATTGTGATGTTTACCCGATCCAAATTCTTAATGTCACCAAACCCCTGCACAGTCCACCACAGTTTTTCCCATGAGAAGACAGGGCCAGCAAAATAAACATCATGTTATCCAATGTACGGGGGCTATTTTTTTACATTTCATTTTAAGAAGAGCTCTAAGGATCTGTCATAGGGAATATCGCGCAGAGGTTGCCCGTTGATGCTCAGAGGAGAGTCTCTCCTGTTTACTTGTTTAATAACGTTACATGAATGAGTTGGCTTGGTAAATCACAAATATTTGATCACGTAACCCATTATAATATTTAAATATTGTAGTAGCCATCACTAATGTTATTTTTTTTTTTTTAACTAGTGGGCATTTCGTACTATGAAAAACTTCGGGGCACAGAGCAGGACCAGTCCTTGAGCCTCTCTCGACACTAGTTAAAAACAAAGTAATGTTAACGGCTATGTTTATTGAAGTAACGTTACCAGCCACCTGTTGGTTAAATATTTACTGACTTGAGTTCGCTAACGTAACGTTAATGTTGGCTGGAACATTATTTCCCGATTATTTATAATAACCAGTTGGCCATGAACATCAATATAAAATAAAGTGTGAATGATTATTTAAAGAGTAAAATCTATCTAACTTAATGTTAGCTAGTTAAATCTACTTTGTCTTATCTGGTAACTTAGCCTAATCCTATCCTCTGCCATGTTTGTCGCTCTGCCTGAGGAGAAAATGCTGTTCTCTGCTGTTTATTAGATTGTCATGAGTTCGTGACAACCTTGGCTTGGCTGATTTGATGTCCTGTCTTGTTCCAGTTGAGCAAAGTGGGTGAAGCAGATGACCGTTCATTTGAGTTTAGTAGGGCAGACTCCGCAGAGTCGTGTAATTGCGACTTAAATGACATTTTCTGAAGCCATGGCGTCAATAATTCTGCGGTGGTGGGCAGCCACTGCAGAATGTACATAGCAGAAACAAAGATAGCTTAGCCTACTCCAATTCTTTATATTTAAAAAATGTCCTGTTGAAGGGTTTCCCCTTGGTTGAGTTGTGGTCTAGCCTATCAGGGCAAAGCTGCTTAATTTTTAACTTTTCTGGTCATCTTAGTCGTTAGCATTATATATACAGTTGTTTTTTTTTACTACGCTGTTTTACACACAGCAGGTGCAGAAATGCTGATTGCAATTTCTGCAGTAGTCTAAACGTGCAGACTAATTCAAGAAAACGGTAGAGGGCTGCAGAGTAGGGGAGTGGAGTGGGGCAGACTCATTCCTGCCCAAATGAGCCTCTATTGGTGCTTATTGCAGTTCCATTTTGACCACAAGGCGCAATTATAAATTTGCCAGCGATATCGGTGCAGTTAGATCTCCAGCCCAAACATTACAAAACGCATTCAATTGTACGGTGTCCATTTTAGAACATGTGTCAGTCTGTCGTACTTTGTATCAATCTCATCAAAACGTGTGGTCATTGTCGCTAAAACTTGCTTTTAAAGTCAGTTTAACAAAAAGTTGTTTTAATTCTCGTCAAAACTTGGTGTCATTCTCATCAGGATTTGTTTTCAAAGTCACCACAAGATGGTGTCATTCTCAGTTGGCTGAACGTAAAGTCACTCTCGTCACAATTTGACGTCAGTCTCATCAGGACTTGTTTTCAAAGTCAGTCTAACCAAAACGTGTTCTCAATGTCACCAGAACTTGGGAGTGTTTCTCACCAAGACTTGGCCTGACTAGTGGAGCTGCGCCGCTATTGCATTATTTGTCTGGCTAGTGGCTAAAGGCTAAAGCCGTTAGCTCCCCCACAATGCTGGCTAATAGGCCTATAGGCTAACGCTACCAAAAACGATTTCATAATTTGATTTCCCTATTTTGAGCTTGTAAATCGTTTTTTATAGAGATGTGATTGGAACAGTCGCTACATGTAATATGTCAATAAGTAGGCCTAATGCCTTATTCAAATAACATGGATTTGAAGGCGATTTAAAAAAATATATATATATTATCTTTTTTATCTTTTTTTTTTTTTTCTTTATTACTGTAATGGCAGGATTTAGATTGACTGCAAATATAAACAAGAATGCATGTATGCCCAGTATGGTTGATGTATTAGCCATTAACCACAGCTGCATGTAGTAAAGTCTGTTTAGGAATTTGAAGGGGTTATGACCCATGGCTGGAGGGGTCACACTGGAGACAAGATGTCTGCAGATAAGATAACACCAGCTAGGAATGTGTCACTTTTAATGGCCAGAAACCTAACCCAAAATATGAGTGTGTGTCTTTACAATAGGGAACAGGACACTCCCATTTTACTATATAGGAATGCTCATCACCAATGTATTTTGTCATTTCATTCGAACAGTGTCTTAAACACTGTGTGGACTGACCCTTTCTATGTAAAGAAAGTATCTTGTTGAATAAAACGTTTATATCAAACTTCATCATTAAGTCTCACCGTGTATAATATTTAGAATTTCCATAACATTACTCGGGAGGATCGTCCTCCGTGGACGAGCCGCCACTGGTCTAGATTGTGGCCATTCATACAGCGTTTACCACAATGAAAAACAAATCTCTAAATCCGCTAGGGCTGTGTATTGGCAAAAATCAGGCTGATTATGATTCAATATATTGTGATTGCGCCCTGTGGGCCCACCACCTGCAGGGACAGACATTGGGGTCGGGTGCAATGCCAAGCGGGTAGCGGGCATAGGCGGGGACCTAGGCGTGCTGACCCCTGGTATCGGAGACTGGTCCTAGGGACGTGGAATGTAACCTCTGGTGGGAAAGGAACCGGAGCTAGTGCGGGAGGTGGAGCAGTACCCACTAGACATAGTTGGGCTCACTTCGACGCATGGCTCTGGTTCTGGAACCCAAGTCCTGGAGAGGGGCTGTACTCTTTTTTTCTTTTCCGGAGTCGCCCAGGGTGAGAGGCGCCGAGCAGGTGTGGGGATTCTTACGAGTCCCCGGCTGGGCGCCGCTGTATTGGAGTTTTCCCCGGTGAACGAGAGGGTCACCTCTTTGCGACTACGAGTCGCTGGGGGGAAGGGTCTGACTGTTGTTTGTGCTTATGCACCAAATGGCAGTTCAGAGTATCCGGCCTTCTTGGAGTTGCTGGGTGGGGTCCTGGAAAGGGTACCATCTAGTGATTCTATAGTTCTGCTGGGGGACTTCAACGCCCATGGAGGTGACGATGGAGAAACCTGGAGAGGGGTGATTAGGAGGAATGGCCTGCCTGATCTGAACCAGAGTGGTGCTTTGTTGTTGGACTTCTGTGCTAGGCATGGATTGTCCATAACGAACACCATGTTTGAGCATAGGGAGGTTCATAAGTGTACCTGGTACCAGAGCACCCTGGGCCGCAGATCGATAATCGACTCATCGGTCGTATCATCAGACCTGCGGCCGTATGTCTTGGACACTCGGGTAAAGAGAGGAGCTGAACTGTCAACTGATCACCCCCAGGTGGTGAGTTGGATCAGATGGCAGGGGAGGCTGCCGGACAGACCCGGGAAACCCAAACGCGTAGTGAGGGTGAATTGGGAACGTCTGGTTGAGGACCCTGTCCGGGAGGTCTGAAACTCCCACCTCTGGAAGAACTTCTCGTGCATCACGGGAGAGGTTGGGAACATTGATTCCGAGTGGACCATGTTCAAAACCTCCATTGTGGAAGCGGCTGCTAGGATTTGTGGCCAGAAGGTCGTCGGTGCCTGTCGTGGCGGCAACCAAAGAACCCGCTGGTGGACACCAGCCGTAAAGGAAGCCGTCAGACTGAAGAAGGAGGCCTTTCGGGTTTGGTTGGCCCAGGCAGCAGACGGGTACTGGGCGGCCCGAAGGGCTGCAGCTTCGGTAGTCAAAGAAGCAAAAACCCTGGTGTGGGAGGAGTTCAGGGAGGCTATGGAGAAGGACTTTTGGTTGGCCTCAAGGAAGTTCTGGCAAACCGTTAGACGCCTCAGAAAGGGAAAGCAGGGATTGGCCCAGGCTTTGTTGAGCAGGGGAGGAGAACAGCTGACCCGGACTGGGGATATCGTCGGGCGGTGGAAGGAGCACTTTGAGGAACTTCTTAACCCCGCCAACACGTCCTCTGTGATGGAGGCAGAGTTCAAAGACTCGGGGTAAGTCTCAGCAATATCCCTGGCAGAGGTCACAGAGGTAGTTGGTAAGCTCCTCAGCGGCAAGGCGCCGGGTGTGGATGAGATTCGCCCCGAGATGCTGAAGGCTCTGGACATTGTTGGGCTGTCTTGGTTGACACGCCTCTTCGGTGTCGCGTGGAGGTCGGGGACATTACCAATGGAATGGCAGACCGGGGTGGTGGTTCTCAGCCTACCTGGGAAAGCTTATGCCAGGGTGTTGGAAAGAAGACTCCGACCGATTGTCGAACCTCGGATCCAGGAGGAGCAATGCGGATTCCGTCCTGGTCGTGGAACAGTGGACCAACTCTTTACCCTTGCGGGGCTGTTTGGGGGGGCATGGGAGTTTGCCCATCAAGTCTTCATGTGTTTTGTGGACTTGGAGAAGGCCTACGACCGTGTCCCCCGGGGAGTCCTGTGGGGGGTACTGGGGGAGTATGGGGTACCGGGGCCGTTGCTACGAGCCATTCGGTCCCTATATAACCGGAGTGAGAGTTGTGTCCGTATACTCGGCACGAAGTCAAATACGTTTTCCGTGGGTGTTGGACTCCGCCAGGGCTGCCCCTTGTCACCGGTTCTGTTTGTGATTTTCATGGATAGAATCTCAAGGTGTAGCCGGGGGGAGGAGTGCGTCCAGTTTGGGGACCTCAGAATTGCTTCTTTGCTCTTTGCAGATGATGTGGTTCTGTTAGCTTCTTCAGACTGTGACCTTCAGCATGCACTGGAGCGGTTTGCAGCTGAGTGTGAAGCTGTCAGGATGAGAGTCAGCACCTTCAAGTCTGAGGCCATGGTTCTCTGCCGGAAAACAGTGGAGTGCTCTCTCCGGGTTGGGATTGAGTTGCTGACCCAACCGAGGGAGTTCAGGTGTCTCGGGTTCTTGTTCACGAGTGAGGGAAAAATGGAGCGTGAGATTGACAGGCGGATTGGTGCGGCATCAGCAGTAATGCGGGCGTTGTACCGGACCGTCGTGGTAAAGAAGGAGCTGAGCCGGAAGGCGAAACTCGCGATTTACCAGTCGGTCTACGTTCCAACCCTCACCTATGGTCATGAGCTTTGGGTAGTGACCAAAAGAATAAGATCGCGAGTACAAGCGGCTGAAATGTGTTTCCTCGGTAGGGTGGCTGGGCTC
Organism: Galaxias olidus; assembly: GCA_026901105.3. Lineage (NCBI taxonomy): Eukaryota > Metazoa > Chordata > Actinopteri > Galaxiiformes > Galaxiidae > Galaxias > Galaxias olidus. The sequence continues at coordinate 32,251 of JAPMUY010003166.1, forward strand.
AGCCTTAGGGATAGGGTAAAGAGCTCTGTCATCCGGAGGGAGCTCGGAGTAGAGCCGCTGCTCCTTCGCGTCGAAAGGAGCCAGATTAGGGGGTACGGGCATCTGATTAGGATGCCTCCTGGGCGCCTCCCGTTGGAGATTTTCCATGCACGCCCTACTGGTAGGAGACCCCGGGGTAGACCCAGAACACGCTGGCGAGATTATATATCTCGTCTGGCCTGGGAACGCCTCGGGATCCTCCAGGAGGATCTGGAAAGCGTTGCTGGGGATAGGGACGGCTGGAATTCCCTGCTGAGCCTGCTGCCACTGCGACCCGGCCCCGGATAAGCGGCGGAAAATGGATGGATGGATGAATATTGTGATATATTGCGATACTGTAAGCAAGGCAATATATTGCGATTTTTTTTTTCTGTTATAGGATAAAGAGCAGTCATGATGAGTAACAAAATAGTGGGATCTGCACTGGTATTTATCACAGTCCCGGTAACATCCAACATTTTGTGCAATCTGAGCAAACATTAGCCTATAACAGTAAAGCGTTTTTTCAGAATTAATTAAACATAATTTTGCGATATGCAAGTGAATCAATTTTCTTGATGGAAACCAGGGTATCTATGTCCATGTATGATTGGTGGCATAGATGCCAGAATGTGATTGCAATGTTTACTTTCTGTTACTTTTGGCAGTAACATGAACGCTGTTGTCAATTTCTGCATCGAGAACAGCATAACGACTGTGTAGAGAATACATGCAGGCCTAGTGAAATACATTCTTGATCACAATATTAACAATACTAACAATAACAGGTTTTTTTAACGGGTCCAGCCTGCTCGCACAACAGTGTCAGTGTAGCGTGTGTTGCTACTATAGCTAGGCAAGACAAAATCATTTTACACTTCTTTAAAACAAGTGATTAGACAGTGCAATCTTCAGATTGTATGTTATTTAATAAACGTTCATGAATAAAAAATTATTGATAAATTGTCAGTATGCCTACAATCAATAGTGTTAATGTCGAAAAAAGATTTAAAATTTTACCGAGTTGATACTTCGTGTAGCCAGTCTTTAAAAAGCAAAGATTTCATATGGCGTACTTTGACATTAGTTTACTTCTTTATCGTGAGACAAATAATGGATATGTTGCTACAGATACCTTGAAAAACTCACTGCCTTTACAGTTATATGGTCATTTACCTAATTAAAGCTACAATATTAAACACTTGTAATCTGAAAACCGCGAACGTGTCATCAATTTAGCTTTTTTAGGACGCAGTCCTAAAGTTAAAAAAATTCTACGGCTCCATTCTACTGCTTGCAATTGCATTTGTACATGCATAATCAGTGACAGATAATCACCGTGTCAAAAATATGTTTCAGAGCTATCGCAGTAAAATATAAATCCCATTGCAAGATTATTTCTCAATATTATTATTTAGGCCTAAATTTATAATGATGATAATCTGGAATTTTTAGCTGTCTAATTCCATAGGACTTTTGAAAGTAGCTGACCTGCTCATTTCTGCAGTCTGCTCTGCAAACTTAAAGAAGACAATTAACCGTCTGACTAATAAATACATCTTGTTTTCTTGATGCACTGATTTTTCATGCATGCATCTGTGGTCACAAATACTGGACATGCCACTCAAAGCAATCTTTAAAGAAACCAACGCATTTGCAAACCTAACAAATACAGGGAAACCAAAGATGAAAAACAATGAAAATATGTCTGGCTTTATGGATTTCAATCAACGCGACTGAAATCTAAACCAAACCAAACTTGCTAGCAGGCCACAGTGGAGAATGACGTTTGTTTTACCGCTGTCCTGAAGTAGAGAAGACTTGGGAAACTTTTAGGGGGCAGACCTTCCTCTGCCTAGGATAAAAAAAAAAATTCTGATAATCTTCGAGGCATTGGTCTAGTCAGAGTTGAAAGCGACGGATTTAATTTAATTTAGTAGCGATTCAAGTGAAGTATATTGCACATATTTTAAAGGGGCCATATTATGCAAATTTTCAAGTTCAGGAGTTCTACTAAAATAGGTTTACGTGTTTTAATGTTCAATAAACAATTTATTATTTTCAAACTGCCTGGGTCTGCAGCACCTCTATTCAACGCTCTGTTTTAGGCCTCTTAAGGCCCCCCTCCAGAAGAGCCCAGTCTGCTCTGATTGGTCAGTTGGCCAAACAAAGGGAAATAGCCTTCGCACTGAGTTAAACAGCGTTTTTTTCGACATGGCGAAACCACCCGGCCTCCGCTCTGACTGGCTCTGTTTGAGGGCATGCCAAACATTATGCAAATGTGTGACTTAGTGACGTAGATAAGTTACAGAAGAAAACGCTGGACTACAAACGAGGTGTTTCAGGCAGTTCAGGAGCAGTGTTTTTTGTGAGAGAGAGTAGCTCCCTTTGGCGTGGACTTTGAGCTTTGTAACTTTTCAGACCTTTTACATGCACTAAAAGCTATATAACATACTAAAGGAAAGGGAAAACCCCAAAAAGCATAATAGGGCCCCTTTAAGTAACAAATTAATCAATATCAAATATCAAAATGAATAAAAGTTTGACCGTCAAAAATGATGGCAACAGGAAGGCAATTTAACTTAAAGACTAGGAGCGCTGGACTGTTTCGTGCCTGTTCCATAAAAAACATAGAGCATTACAACGTAGTCCAGTGTCGACCACCACGCAGAGGCGAGTTTTGAAATGGCAATATGATGTTAGTAACAGTAGGAATGTGGAAAGATGGAATTGTCAGTGATTTAAGAATATGTGCTTAAATCAGCTCATCAATCGTTTGATATAAAAAAAAAAACTTTTTATCAAACTGCTTAAAGTTAAGGATTTTTTCATGCAAGAACAAAACCTACGCTCCTTTGAAGCTAACTGTGAGTTAGCAAAAGCTCTATAGATATTAACACTTATATGTTGTGAAACTAAGTTTTACACTGAAATTACTTAAAAGACCCGGATAAACAAAAACATTTAATTATGAGAAGTTGTGCATCATAAACGTCTGTGGTTGTGGGGGTGCTTGTAAACTATAACGTTTGGTCATTACTCACTCATTCCCTTATTCATTGATTTGTGTTTTATAATATATTGCACTGTATAATCCAGTGGCATGTTAAATGTAAAAAAATCTATGCTTTTGTTGTCATTATGTTTTCTGCCAGACAAGCGATACTAACGTCCTAACATAATTGCTTACCATTTACCTCTATATGTTCTCTAGTGATAGATGTTTCTAAAATGAATGTTCTCCGGTGTATTTTTTTATGTTGTACTGTTATATTTAGATATCAGTGACATTCTAACATATATTTTGGGGCTCGGACGATGCATCAATGATAATCAATCCTATAAACAAACATCGATGCACAAAATAAAAATAGATTTTTAACAAGAGAGATGTTGACTGACAAAAACAAATATCGCAAAAAAAAACGACAATCACAACCGAGTTTTGGAACAAACAAACTTCTATATTTACCTGTATTACATACAATTGCAATACTCCCTTAAAGAGGCCCTATTATCCTCCATATTTTTTTTTTTTTTTAGTATGCTATGTAGCTTTTTGTGCATGTAAAAGGTCTGAAAAGTTACAAAGCCCATAGTCCACGCCAAAGGGAACTATTCTCTCTCACAGAAAACACGGTTCCTAAACTGCCTGAAATGGCTCATTTGTAGTCTGGCGTTTTCTTCCGTAACTTGTCTACGTCACTAAGACACACATTTGCATAATGCCCACCTAGCGGCTAGTTTGGCACACCCTCAAACAGAGCCAGTCAGAGTGGAGGCCGAGAAATTTGGATCGTGGTTTCGCCATGTCGAGAAAACGCTGTATTCGTGAGTGCGAAGGCAAATTCCCTTTCTTTGGCCAGCTGACCAATCAGAGCAGACTGGGCTTGTCGGCAGGGGGGCCTTAAAGAGACAGGAGCTAAAACGAAGCGTTTCAGACAGAGGGTGAATAAAGGTGCTGCAGACCCAGGCGTTTGGAAAAATGTATTGTTTATTAAACATTAAAATGCGTAAACCTATTCTAGTAGAACTCTTAAAAAAAGGTATGAACCTGAAAATGAGGATAATAGGGCCCCTTTAACCTTGTATTAAAGGACACACCCTCATGCACTGAGCACGCGTGGGTGCATGCACTTTAGAAAGTATTTTTTTCCCCCAAGCAGTGGCGAAGTGCGGCCGGCAGCGAGCTTCCATGCAAGGTCTATGTAAACCTGCGGGGGCCACTATGACCTGCGGCCGTTTCATTCTGCAGCGAAGTGCAGCCAATGAAAAAGTTGATAATAGTTTAACTTTCTGCAGCGAATTGCGGCCAAATAATAGCCACAGCCAATCGGTAAACAGTCCTGTGGCATGTTGACCTATGTTACCAAAAATGTCTTCCACGAAATCGTTCTTCAAGCAAAATAATTTGCTTTCACCGAGGGTAGGCGAACAAAAATCAGCAAAGCAACGTTGCTTTGGTTGTTTGTTCACCTGGAACTGCGCAGCCCATTTTTTCTAACTTGGCGAACGCGACAAAGCAAACAGCGGCGAACATCCTATGTGATTGGTCCAAGTATATGGTGGGTGGTAGCATGCTCTGACAAAAGCTTTGGATGGCTGTTTGCTTTCTGGAAACAGCATTTACTGTTCGTTTTGCTCACAGCAGCACTCATTACGAAATGCTTGCAATATTATCTTAAGCTGCTCTCAAAAGTATGCAACTGAAGAAGTAAAAAAATATGAACACTTTTAAAACTCGTAACCACTCGTAATGTTTTGTTGCGATCTATAACATTTGATTCCCCCTGCTGTATTAGGGTGTAAGTTGCCATGAACTAAAATCAGAAGTGAACAAGTGTTCCATCACGGTCTCGGCAAACAAGCGAAAGCAAACAAAGCGAACAGGAAATGTTTGCTTTCGCTTGAAGTATACTGGAGCCTTAAGGCTTCTCTGTACATTGTGCAATCTCTTATACAGGATCTGGGCTATTTATAAGCATACCTCTCCCCGAAATATTTTTTTTTTTTTTTTTTTTTTTTTTTTTTTTTTTTTTTTTTTTTTTGCGATGACACTTGGCATCCAATCTCACTTCATCTAACGTAACCTATCTACCTATTTGTCAATGACAGTTTTTGGTTCACATCGGTAGTTTAACATTGTGGCAAACAGAATGCCGCGGAAAAACGTAAACATTATTGCTGCGAGCCGCACTTCGCTGGTGCTCTCTGTATTTTCAGCGTTGAAGTAGCCAGAAAAATTGCTCTTGACACCAAAGTTTAATTCAACAGCGTCGTAATTTTTTTTAAATGCCGTCAGATGTTGAAATAAACTTTGGTGTCTAGCGCAGATAAACATAATGAAAACGTGAAGATTAAAAGGAGGTTACAATATCATTAAGTCGTTTTTGCTTTTCTTTTTTGCATCGATGCATCATACCCATAAGAAAAAAACGTATCTATGTTTTAAAAACTGATATTGTCCTAGCCCTAATATATTTCTTGTGGTTGCAGATGCCCTACAAAATTTGGTTGGCCAGCAGAATGCTCGTTATGGAATAATCAAGATCTTCAATGCTCTGCAAGAGGCTAGTGCCAACAAACACCTACTCTATGTAAGAATACACATACAGCCTACCTTCTTAAGAAATAAATACAGCAAATTCAGTGAGCTGTTTAAGTTTCTGTAATCTTTATATAGTAAACATTACAAAATTGTTCCTGTAACTCTTACCTTTCTGCAATGGTCATTGTGATATACTTTTGCCTTTCCTCTTACACCCTACATTTCTCTTTATCCCTTCTGAGCCCGTTCTTTGTTCAAGTATTTAGCTTGCTGTATTGATTTTTTCAGGTCCTGATGGAGATGCTCCTCAAGGAGCTGTGTCCTGAGCTGAATGTGAAAATGGAACAGATTTGAATACACATACAAATAAGTAAAGCTTTCAGAGTGTAGTTTTTGTCTGCTGATATCCAGTTGTTCAGTATTATTTGAGCTACGGTATTGTATCAGATATAACTTTATGCAGTTTGCTCCATCGAGAATTGATTCATCAACAGGGCAGATTAACTTTAAATGTTCTTAATCGTTTTACCACCTGTCCGTAACCTACTTTGATGTTACTTAAAGCTCCCTTTCCTATTGTGGAAATAGTTGAATGCTGTGTTCCACACATTTTCCACATCATATACACTCAGTGAGACTGTAAGACAAATTGCAGCAATGTTGATAGAATTTATTAGATTTTGTACATATATGGGTGGTTGACATATTAGGCTTTTTTTACTTCAAATATTAGGCATGTTTTACTGACTTAGAGATTTCCCAAAAATATATGTGGTCTTTTAGATTTTGTAAAGGAATCTGAATTTATTGACCAATGTGTTGTACTAGTTCCCAAAATTGTTATATGGTGGAACATTAAAGTTATTGAATATAACATGAAAATGGGCTATACATTTTGTAAGTTACTCACTTTATCTTAATTTGTTATTGTGTTTTAGACTAGTAAATAAATAGAAATGCTTTGCAATCAATCCCAACTGTGTCATATCTAAGTTTTCATACTCATTTATTCTCGTAACATAGAACGTCACTACTTCAGAATTGAGACTAAAACTTCAACTAGGCCTACTTATTAAATTAATGCCAAATCAGACCTGGTTTCCCATCGAGCCATGCAATAAGCTGAAGTCTTTGGGTGGTGCCCCCTTAATTATTTGATATCAAATTGATCGATTATAATATTAATTTGATGAGAACCTGCTCCAGACCAGTTCTGGACCTTAGACTGGTTCGAAGGTTGATCTTCCAGCAGGACAACGACCCTAAGCACACAGCCAAGATAACAAAGGAGTGGCTTCGGGACAAGTCTGTGAATGTCCCTGAGGGGCCCAGCCAGAGCCCAGACTTGAACCCGATTGAACATCTTTGGAGAGATCTGAAAATGGCTGTGCACCAATGCTCCCCATCCAACGTGATGGAGCTTGAGACGATCTGCACAGAAGAATTGGAGAAACTGCCCCAAAATAGGTGTGGCAAGCTTGTAGCATCATATTCAAGAAGACTTGAGGCTGTAATTGCTGCCAGACAACAAAGTATTGAGTAAAGGGTGTGAATACTTACGTACATGTGATATTTAATTTTGTTATTTTTAATACAATTGCAAAAAATTAAAAAAAACTTTTTTCACTTTGTCATTATGCGGTATTGTGTGCAGAATGTTGAGAAATTTTTTCCACTTTGGAATTAGGCTGTAACATAATAAAATGTGGAAAAAGTGAAGGGGTATGAATACTATATATATATATATACATATACACACACACACACAACCAGTCAAAGGTTAGGGTTAGGGTATATGTATGGATTATTAAATAAAACATTCTATTACATTCCTTAAAGGGGTAAGTGGAAAAATGACTGTCCCATGTTCTGGTATTCACTTTGATGTTTAAAATGTATTTTTCCCAACAGAACAAAAGTTGAATCTTGCCAGTAGCACTGCAAGTTTTTTTGTAAAACTTCATTAAAGTTACAACTTGGTTGGACAATAAAGACTGCATATTTATTATTTATTTTTATTTTATGCCATCTTCTTTCCGAGATATCCATGTGATTGACTATTTATAATATAATAACGTTTTACATTTAATCTTTCAACATACAATGACAATGAGAACACCCAGATAGTTTTGCATTAAGCCTTCTCTCAGAAACCTTTCTTGAAGATGACAGTTCTTTTGATTTGCTTGTTTCGTTCTTTTTGCAAAGATTCCTGAATGCTTAAAAGGAAATATTGGTCCATCTTGACATTTCAATGAGCTCTGGAAAAAGACATGGGGTTGGGGTTTTTGTTCGAACCACATTAAAGTTTTCCAGCTGTGGCACCATATAAGCATAATTCTGATTAGTAATATATAAGGGTAATTGTGCATAACCACTTATAAATCATAATATATTATAAAGAAGTTCAATGCATCAACCCCTCTGGTAGATATGTAATATATAATCCTGCTCTAAGGGTGGTGTAGTGTCCCTAGTATATCCAATGCTGCTCTGGGGTTAGTGTAAGCGTCTTTATAACATCAATTGCTGCTCTAGTGTCGATATGCAAAGCAGGTGGGCGTATACCCTGGGGTAGAGCCACCCTCAGAACAGAGTTGAGGGAAGCTTTGTCAGTCCTGCTAGATGAACGCGTTAAAAATGTAAACGTACTAAACTTGACCTTAACCTCTTTATATACTTTATATAAGAAAAAGTATAACTATAAAATTAAAACATTAATGCATTTTAATCAATGCAGCATTTATAACATTTATAACCAAATATTACTTTATCAATATTTTACACCTGTGATACAATTACATTTTGTATTATTTTTCTTATACATCAAGCAAAGAAAGACATCTGTCCTCAATCTTTCGCTACTAAGATAACTGCTGGTGGACAGCGTGAACTGAACACAACGTAAACGCCCACTTGGGCCCAGTTGCAACATCTGACTTCTTCCATTCATATACATATTGTGAACTCTATGTCATATGCAGTCATCTTTAAATTGTACGGGAAGACAGACTTAATATTTACAAGTTTGGCTGGTCTACGTCAATTAGTCTGTGAGTAACAGAGAAATGGAAAAAGTGTTGCAACCGTCCCTAGTCTCCCCTAAGTCCTCTTAAGCCTATTAGAATCAGAATAGGTTTGTCATGCACAAATATGACAATTGTATACACACATTAGATTTTTGGGTGTAATTGAATGACCATAACCATTTTATGGCACCTGGCGACCGAAGACAGACATGAACTCAGGCAGTAGTCTATTGTCTTAAGTGTTAATGCATGTTCAATATCAATTTCAAAATCAATCAATTTTAAATAGTCTTAATGAAACTGTGCTGCCACCTGTTTAAATAGCCTACGTGTATCAGCCAGTCTGTTCTGATCATTCTGACACTGCTTTGAATTGTTCGATTTTGCCGTTTCAATTAGGGAAGTAAGTAAGTAAGTAAGTAAAGTTTATTTGTATAGCGCTTTTCACAGACAAAAGTCACGAAGTGCTTTACACGATTAAAACTAAAACCACAGTGGATTAAAAAAATTACACGCCACTAAAAACACAAAACATAAAAAAATTAACAATAACCAATAGACAATAAATACATAAAATGCAGACCTAGTGCATAAAAATTACCCAAATGCCTGTCTAAACAGAAATGTTTAGCTGGCTTTTAAAAGAATCCAAAGAAACATCCATCCATCCATCCATCCATTAACTTTACCGCTTATCCTGTAGAGGGTCACGGGGGGGGCTGGAGCCTATCCCAGCGGACACAGGGCGAGAGGCGGGGTACACCCTGGACAGGTCGCCAGTCTATCACAGGGCCGACATATAGGGACAGACAACAACTCACACTCACAGGCAATTTAGAGTCACCAATTAACCTGCATGTTTTTGGACTGTGGGAGGAAACCGGAGCACCCGGAGGAAACCCACGCGAACACGGGGAGAACGTGCAAACTCCACACAGAAATGCCCTTGGGTCAGGTGGGGATTGAACCTTGATCTTGCTGTGAGGCAACAGTGCTAACCACCGAGCCACCGTGCTGCCCAAAGAAACAACAGACCTTAAAATTGTGGGCAGAGTATTCTACAGATTAGGTGCTACAGCCTCAAAAGCTCGATCACCAGGCGTCTTTAGGCGTGTGCGAGGGACAGACAATAAAAGTAGCTTGTTTGACCTAAGAGAGCGAGCTGATAAGTGTGGATGAAGTAGATCGGCCACATACGCAGGAGCCTGCCCGTACAATGCTCTGTAAGTGAGAATTTTAAACTGGATCCTATACGCAACAGGGAGCCAGTGAAGAGCTATGGGGGTGATGTGAGACAGTCTATTTGACCTAGTAAGTAGTCTTGCAGCAGCATTCTGAATTGTCTGCAGACGATTCAGGGCAGACCTGTTAAGCGAGGAGAAAAGTGCATTCCAGTAGTCCATGTGAGATGAAATGAAGGCATGTATGATCATCTCTAATTCTACATTTGAAACTGCAGATCTTAGTTTACTAATATTTCTTTAATGAAAGAAGCATGACCTAGTCAGCTGCTTAACATGAGTGTCAGACGACAAGGACCGATCAAATACAACCCCTAAAGCATGTGGACGTTAACCTGCAAATAGAGAAGGTTGTTAGTTCTAGCCAAACTCTGCACACACATCGTAACATCGTTTACCGCCCCAACCCGCAGACGCTATGATTATGCTAGCCTAACTCTACTCATTCAATGTTGACAGCCACGGATTGGAATATGCTGCTGATCTATATAATAATGTATTCACATTTCAAACGTCAGATATTGTTTTCCACCTAAGTAATGTCTTCGGTGTAGGGTTGTTTTTGACACATTATCAATACAACGTAGCGCTTTCTTTCAGCTTGTCACTCCCTCGTTCGTCCACTCCCTCAAGCTAGGTTAGATTGAGCGTTCTAAATAGGATACTGATGGGAGCGTTAACGGCGGCGAAAATGCAGATAATTGGCATTACACATTAAAGAGATTTTATATATTTATTAAATGTTTCTTCATCATGGTTTAGCGTTTTTTGGTGAATATGCCAAAGAATTTTGGGGACTTTTCTGACTGTTTTCCTAATTTTAGACTAGTCGACTAGTCTAAATTAAAACTTCCGTTTTAACGTTAGGGAAATTAGTCGCTAGGAACATCCCTAGTTCCAATCACGCTACGGTAACAGTTTTGCAGGAAGCAATTATAGATGATTAATTGGAAAGATTCAGAGCTGCGTGCGGCCGAAAGTCGACCTAATAATAAGTAGAAGAATTTGACATTGCAGTTTACAGTTTACAAGCCAAACCATAAATTATGCGATGATGCGTCAGTGATGACGCTCACATACTGAAATCGCTAAGTTTGCCGAAAATAGCCTACAGATGTTTACGGGAAGGACAGACAGCTTTTACTTGAATCGCTCACCCTTCGCATGAAATCTCCGCCCACCGTTTGTTCGGTTTTGTGTTTTGTAGAGCTGATTGACAAACTGACCAGGCTCAACTGCGCCTCTTTAGTGATACCAAGTTAAATCACAACATTGAAAAAGGAAAACTAACAACTCAAGATCCTGATGTAAAGCTCAACAGACATTTAGAATTTAGGAACGGTACAATGACATGAAATGATGAACTGTCCCGCTGAACTGTAGGCCTAAAGGAACATCAACTGAAACTCAGGTACACGGACCCATACTGTAAGAAGTGTTCGGTTTAATTACACTATAAGTAACGTTGGACAAGCTAATGTCTCATGTTCCAAAACCTATCCAAAAATGCAAATTATTTAATAACGTCATGGTTAAGACAGTTTTGCCTTGCTAATTATTATCTTTGCGTGAGGAAAACTTACAATTTTGCTGTCAATATTTCTGAGTGCGAACTCGTTGAACAATCCAAACTTTTTTCAGCCTACATGAGTTTTTGGTGGATAAGTCTCAACTTTCAAGTCATAATAGCCCAAAATATGAGCAGATAACAGCGTTTGACCCTAAAGTGTCCGAAAATACGTTTTAGAGGGGGATGCATAAATCGGCAGAGCAGATTTTACACCTGCCAAGATTTGCATCCCCCTGTTTTTTCAGCCTATATGAATGGATGGATGGATGCATGAAATAGACATATTCAAGTCATAATTGCCCAAACTATGCGCTAGTAACTGCGTTTCATCCTAAAGTGTCTGAAAATAAAGACAAAGAGCATGAGAGCAAAGAGCATTTGAACATGCATTTTTCAGCAGAATAGATTTTACACCTGCCGAGAATGGCATCCCCATCCTCCTAGACCAGGTGAGTGTAAGATGGGTTGAATTCTCAATGTCAAGAAAATTGAAATGCCAGATATAATAGACGGTAATCATTCTAATGTGTCTATAAAAATATGTAGATGTACTATTTGAAATTAGCACTGTTAAACAAAATAAAAGATATGTACTGTTCACTCTTAGGTCTCCAGAGATAAAGTGTGTGGTTGCAGTATTCCAAAAAGGTGGCCTTCACTTTCATGGTGCACCCTCTTCCTCGTTTCAATTAATTCACCTGTCCACCAGAAGTTCCAGTGAGACATCTTCCTAAGTCTGCATTCCAATCTGTTTCTCATCAGCTTTCAGTCTAGCAGCTCACAACCAGTCATCATGCTCTTTAGACAGTTTACTTTGTTCTTAGAGGTCAGCCATTCCCACTCTTTTGTTTATCACCTGGCTGAATTCTGTTTTCCTTTTTCGGTTATTTGTTTCCTGTACGTCTGTAACCTGCCAGATCACCTGTTGCAAATGTGTTGCTGTGTCTCTGATTTGCATGGGTTCCTTTGGATTTTTTTGCCTGATTTGACCTGTGTGTTGACATCCTGTGTGCCAACTGTATGCTTGTTTTTTGACTTTTGTATTCAGTTGACAGCTTTTTTCTCATGGTGCCTTGCTACCATCATTGGCCAAGGAAATGTCACATGCATCACATTCACACTGTCAAGATGTTAAACAGCGTTTGATTTCTATGTGACCAAAGAGAACGTTTATGTGGTGTGGTAGATCAGCAGAGCTGATTTTATTTGTTTCTGACATACAATCTCTACCTCTGCTGTTACCCGCACAGGTGTCAACTCCAAAGATCTCAACATGTTTGAACTGAGGTCATCGGAGCCACACTTCATAATTTAAACTTTGGAAGGTCAAAATCTTTCCGGAGACCCCATAAAGCCCAAATGGTGGAACATTAAAGTTATTGAATATAACATGAAAATGGGCTATACTTTTTGTAAGTTACTCACTTTATCTTAATTTGTTATCGTTACTATCTTGCGATCCAACGTTTCCTTTTGTAAATTCATTATGTTGCACTCTTCACTTATAATGGTGGATATGTAACAACAATAAGGAGGAAGGATTCGACTTTGATAATAATAAAACCAGTTTAGGTTAGACGTCTGGTGCATAGGAGTAGTTTAAATGACACGCACACAGTTGGGTGCGGTTCAAACACCAAATGCCGGCTTGTATTACAATAGAACACAATTAAACATACATTCAAATCTGCAATTATTAAGAGGACAGTAAATTATTATTGAGCATGCTCTATGTATCAATTATCTCGGATGCACCCTTTATAAATTCTAGAGTACTCTCTAAATTTACAGTATGCATTCATCGTTCAACGGTCAATATCCAAGCACAATCTCAATGTCAAAATGATCAAACAAATCGTCCAGTTAACGCCTGAATAGCGAAATAAAATGTGTCCGGTTTGGAAAACCAAAGTTGTGTCCTACCACACTGCTGATACTATCAGTGATAGTGAAGTCCGTGAATCCTTATTTTTTGTCTTAAAGGTGCAGTATGTAGTTCTAGAGAATTGGGGAAAAAATTGCAAGAATTTGAATCACAACACTCAAAAAGGCCAACCTCGAGTCTTTGGTCCCTCCTATCCCTCTCAATGGCCCATCCCACACATGCCCGTGCGCGATGACTTGACTTCATGAGCCTGAGCCAGACAGTGTTTCATGAATCATTTGTATGTTGTGCATATTTTTGGTTCTCACCAACAACGCATAAAGCCATGTCTGATTAGGTGAGAAACAAAAGAATCCCGCATGTCTGATCGTAAACGCTCTAAAACTGAATGGTTTAGACCAAGCTACGAACACAGACACAAATGACCGTTTCCATTGTAACGACATGGTAAGTAAGCTAACTTTAACAAAAACAATTTCATAATTGTATTCCCCTATTAGTATGAGCTAGTGCATGGCAATCGTTTTTATTTAGCTGCGATTGGCGAGGAGAAAAGTGCATTCCAGTAGTCCATGTGAGATGAAATGAAGGCATGTATGATCATCTCTAATTCTACATTAGAAACTGCAGATCTTAGTTTACTAATATTTCTTTAATGAAAGAAGCATGACCTAGTCAGCTGCTTAACATGAGTGTCAGACGACAAGGACCGATCAAATACAACCCCAAAGCATGTGGACGTTAACCTGCAAATAGAGAAGGTTGTTAGTTCTAGCCAAACTCTGCACACACATCGTAACCATCGTTTACCGCCCCAACCCGCAGACGCTATGATTATGCTAGCCTAACTCTACTCATTCAATGTTGACAGCCACGGATTGGAATATGCTGCTGATCCATATAATAATGTTTTCACATTTCAAACGTCAGATATTGTTTTCCACCTAAGTAATGTCTTCGGTGTAGGGTTGTTTTTGACACATTATCAATACAACGTAGCGCTTTCTTTCAGCTTGTCACTCCCTCGTTCGTCCACTCCCTCAAGCTAGGTTAGATTGAGCGTTCTAAATAGGATACTGATGGGAGCGCAAATAGAAGAATCATGGAGGGGTTAACGGCGGCGAAAATGCAGATAATTGGCATTATACATTAAAGAGATTTTATATATTTATTAAATGTTTCTTCTTCATGGTTTAGCGTTTTTTGGTGAATGCCAAAGAATTTTGGGGACTTTTCTGACTGTTTTCCTAATTTTAGACTAGTCGACTAGTCTAAATTAAAACTTCCGTTTTAAGGTCAGGGAAATTAGTCACTAGGAACATCCCTAGTTCCAATCACGCTACGGTAACAAATAATGGAGTCAGTTTTGCAGCAAGCAATTATAGATGATTAATTGGAAAGATTCAGAGCTGCGTGTGCGGCCGAAAATCGACCTAATAATAAGTAGAAGAATTTGACATTGCAGTTTACAGTTTACAAGCCAAACCATAATTATGCGATGATGCGTCAGTGATGACGCTCACATACTGAAATCGCTAAGTTTGACGAATATAGCCTACAGATGTTTATGGGAAGGACAGACAGCTTTTACTTGAATACACTCACCCTTCGCATGAAATCTCCGCCCAGCGTTTGTTCGGTTTTGTGTTTTGTAGAGCTGATTGACAAACTGACCAGGCTCAACTGCGCCTCTTTAGTGATACCAAGTTAAATCACAACATTGTAAAAGGAAAACTAACAACTCAAGATCCTTATGTAAAACTCAACAGACATTTAGAATTTAGGAACGGTACAATGACATGAAATGATGAACTGTCCCGCTGAACTGTAGGCCTAAAGGAACATCAACTGAAACTCAGGTACACGGACCCATACTGTAAGAAGTGTTCGGTTTAATTACATTATAAGTAACGTTGGACAAGCTAATGTCTGGATGATTTACCTATCTCATGTTCCAAAACCTATCCAAAAATGCTAATTATTTAATAACGTCATGGTTATGACAGTTTTGCCTTGCTAATTATTATCTTTGCGTGAAGAAAACTTAAAAGAGTGCGAACTCGTTGAACAATCCAAACTTTTTTCAGCCTACATGAGTTTTAGGTGGATGAAAGTCTCAACTTCAAGTCGTAATAGCCCAAAATATGAGCAGATAACAGCGTTTGACCCTAAAGTGTCTGAAAATACATTTTAGAGGGGGATGCATAAATCGGCAGAGCAGATTTTACACCTGCCAAGATTTGCATCCCCCTGTTTTTTCAGCCTATATGAATGGATGGATGGATGCATGAAATAGACATATTCAAGTCATAATTGCCCAAACTATGCGCTAGTAACAGCGTTTCATCCTAAAGTGACTGAAAATAAAGACAAAGCGCATGAGAGCAAAGAGCATTTGAACATGCATTTATCAGCAGAACAGATTTTACACCTGCCGAGATTGGCATCCCCATCCTCCTAGACCAGGTGGGTAAGATGGGTTGAATTCTCAATGTCAAGAAAATTGAAATGCCAGATATAATAGATGGTAATCATCCTAATGTGTCTATAAAAATATGTAGATGTACCATTTGAAATTAGCACTGTTAAACCAAAATAAAAGATATGTACTGTTCACTCTTAGGTCTCCAGAGATAAAGTGTGTGGTTGCAGTATTCCACAAAGGTGGCCTTCACTTTCATGGTGCATCCTCTTCCTCGTTTCAATTAATTCACCTGTCCACCAGAAGTTCCAGTGAGACATCTTCCTAAGTCTGCATTCCAATCTGTTTCTCATCAGCTTTCAGTCTAGCAGCTCACAACCAGTGTTTGACAGTTTACTTTGTTCTTAGAGGTCAGCCATTCCCACTCTTTTGTTTATCACCTGGCTGAATTCTGTTTTCCTTTTTCGGTTATTTGTTTCCTGTACGTCTGTAACCTGCCAGATCACCTGTTGCAAATGTGTGGCTGTGTCTCTGATTTGCATGATTTGCATCAAAATCCTCAGTTCCTTTGGATTTTTTTGCCTGATTTGACCTGTGTGTTGACATCCTGTGTGCCAACTGTATGCTTGTTTATTGACTTTTGTATTCAGTTGACAGCTTTTTTCTCATGGTGCCTTGATACTATAATTGGCCAAGGAAATGTCACACGCATCACATTCACACTGTCAAGATGTTAAACAGCGTTTGATTTATATGTGACCAAAGAGAACGTTTATGTAGTGGATGCATGATCAGCAGAGCTGATTTTATTTGTTTCTGACATACAATCTCTGCCTCTACTGTAACACACACAGGTGTCAACTCCAAAGATCTCAACATGTTTGAACTGAGGTCATCAGAGCCACACTTGATAATTTAAACTGTGGAAGGCCAAAATCTCTCCAGAGACCCCACAAAGCCCAAGGCGTGGCCTGCCTATTTTCAACCAAATATGTGTAAAATGACTAGAAAAACTAGAGAGAATTTTGTGGCTTCTTTTTTATGCGTCAAACATTTAAGACAGCAGTGCCGATTCAGCATAACAAAATTCATTTTATTTTACACAACTGCCTGGTGTGTTTGTCTTTCCAGCTCAGGGACATAATGGGACAACATAATAATCCAATAAACCTGCCTCTCATTTCATGAATAATAAAACGTATGACACACATTAACTATTTTTACAATAGGCTGTATTTGTCCAAAAGGTACAATCATTTTTCCGTTACTTTATGTTTTGGTCTATGGCAACTTTACTACAAAAACTCCAAAAGAGGTTTTGTTTGTGTTTTATCTCTCCTCTCTTTGCCAACAACATATACCAATCATTGTGATGAAATTGAAAACAGCTTTTATGCTGTTTTAACAAAGACAAAATACCCGTCCCTTGCTTTTAGAATGAAATTTATTTGTTTGACTAATCAGGTTATAGGACAGCCATCAATCATGGATTATTCTAATAATGAATGATTAATATACAACCCAGGGTGTTTATAACCAAATTTAATAGCCCCTTTGTTTTAAAAAAATTATCTGCAAGTTAATACATTTTAACGCTATGTATGTTAGCTAGGTTAGGTTCACTGTCGAACGTTTAGTGCACAGAATTACCTGAATAAAACGCGCACGTGCACTGCCGCCAGCTAGTTTTCTAAAGTTAGCAACTCTGATGACACTGCCATAGCGAATGTAAGTTAAGTTGTATTTGTTTGATTTTCAAAAATAACTACTAACTACTGAAAAAACTGAAAAGTTAAATTTATTAGCTGGTTTCACAACGTGATGTTAAGCAAAACATGGATAAAATAAAAAAATGTTGCCAACATTCTACGCACAATACCGCATCCCACAAAGTGAAAATGGTTTTTTAGAATTTCTTGCAAATAATAATAAAATATCACATGTACATTAGTATTCACACCCTTTACTCAATACTTTCTTGAAGCACCTTTGGCAGCAAGCTTGGCACACCTATTTTGGGGCAGTTTCTCCCATTCTTTGCAGATCGTCTCAAGCTCCATCAGGTTGGATGGGGAGCGTCGGTGCACAGCCATTTTCAGGTCTCTCCAAAGATGTTCAATCGGGTTCAAGTATGGGCTCTGGCTGGGCCACTCAAGGACATTCACAGACTTGTCCTGAAGCCACTCCGTTGTTATCATGGCTGTGTGCTTAGGATCGTGGTCCTGTTGCAAGGTGAACCGTCGCCCCAGTCCAGAGCACTCTGCGGCAGGTTTTCATCAAGGATCTCTCTGTACATTGCTGCATTCATCTTTCCCTTGATCTCCCAGTTCCTGCCACTGAAAAACACCCCCACAGCATGATGCTTTACTGTAGGGATGGTATTGGCCAGGTGATGAGCAGTGCCTGGTTTCCTCCAGACATGACGCTTGGCAAAGAGTTCAATCTTGGTTTCATCAGACCAGAGAATTTTGTTTCTTATGGTCTGAGAGTCCTTTAGGTGCCTTTTGGCAAACTCCATGCGGGCTATCATGTGCCTTTTACTGAGGAGTGGCTTTCTGTCTGGCCACTCTACCATAAAGGCCTTGACCTTGGCCTTGGTTGTCCTTCTGGAAGGTTCTTCAATCTCCACAGAGGAACACTGGAGCTCTGTCAGAGTGACCATCGGGTTCTTGGTCACCTCCCTGACAAAGGCCCTTCTCCCCCGATTGCTCAGTTTGGCCGGGCGGCCAGCTCTAGGAAGAGTCCTGGTGGTTCCAAACTTCTTCCATTTGCTTCTTCCATGAGCTCAATTTTGAGTGTCACAGCATTATTTGTAATACATTTTCAAAAAAACATTTTTCACTTTGTCATTGTGCGGTATTGTATGTGGAATGTTGAGATTTTTTTTTTATTTAATCCATTTTGGAATTAGGCTGTAACATAATAAAATGTGGAAAAAGTGAAGGGGTATGAATACTTTCCGGATGCATAGTGTATTATCAAATATAACTGCTTGAGGCAGTGGTTAATACCTTGTGGTAAATGTCTGAGTAGCGCGTTATGAGTCGGTCAGACGAACATTAGTTATTTACCTGGAGCACGTGAATTGTCCCCTCGGTGTCCTCAATGACTCTACATTATTGACCTGTTCTTTTACAATTAGATGTATGTGATTGTTCACGAGTATGCCTCTACTAGGCTAATACAATTGATTTACAAGGATCTTATAAGGTGCTTCTTCCAACACCATTTAACGAACTAGCCCCTACTTGTGAGTCTGGTGTACTCTTGAAAAGGACATGGACCGTGGTCACGGAAAATTAGACCGACAGCGTCGTTACCTCATTCAGATGTTTATCTAGAATGATTTCAAAACAAAATTGAAATACTTTATTAAAATTACTTTTTATCTTACAAGTTAACAAGCTTAAAGTTAGTAGCCTATTAGCCATAGCCATATCAATGGTTCTATTGTCAAATAATGAGAAGTCTGCTGCTAGCCGATATGGACTGCCGATATGCCTGACTTTTCTGACGGTTTTCCTAATTTTAGACTTTTCGATTAGTCTAAATTTAAACTTAAATTTAAACGTCAGGGAAATTAGTCGCTAGGAACATCCTTAGTTTGTTCAGCCAAAAGGTCTACAGGTCTAAATCAGGACACCGACTGCTATCAACCAAATTAAAATCAAATTTTAATTAAACTAGGCGATTAACTAATATGTGAAACATTCATTCTTGTAGTGAACATGTGCGCCTTCAGCTGATTACATTTATATACTGATAGGTAAACGCGAAGTTGTTGTAAACTATCTTAAGAGTTTTGTTTGCTTCACCTACATACCGGAATATAATAAGGGTAACTCGATTTCAGTCATTTTAAAATCCAATTCAAAGCCTGGTCTTCTCTAAATACTACAGTATAGTCAAGATTACAACAGCGAGCAGGAGTGCCTAGTAAACAAAAGATGCAGGGGTGTCGCTTTCACAGGAACGCAGTATTATTGACGTAAATAAATACTTGAATAAATAAGTTCATAATGATGTAACCTTTTATGTTGAAATTACCTTGCAGTTGCCTAACTCATAGTTTCTTATCAAGGTTTAGGTTCACATGGTAATTATACCAGTCCCCCCTAAATAAAAATAATAATAAAACTTTTCCACAACAGTATATGACGCATAATAATAATGTGACTTTGCGATAACAAGATGTGCACGTCATACGACGCATCACATAACGTAATTTTTGCCTATCATATCTCTTGTCTTCAGGATGCAACGTTGCCGTAGTGCTCAATTAATTTATTCTGAACTTCTGACCGGAAAAAACCTTGAAATTTCTCTGCTCCCCTTTCACTTGGCCTGTGCCCCTATTTGCCCTGTAAACGCCACTGGTACCCTCTGAAGCTTCTGGTAGACATTGGTGTTTTACTACACAAGTGCTACCAGATTGATTGATGCTGACTGTAAAAACAACCTATTGCCAATTTTATTAGAAGTAAACCACAGTTCAGAACAAAATTACAGAGTCCACAGTGAAAAGGACTTTATTTCTCATTCCAAGTCATACACCAAAAACAACAGTATATAAAAAGACTTGACTGCCTTTTTTCTAAGGTTAAATTGGCATTTGGCAGAACCATAGCAAAAGGTCTGTTCCAATGAAGCTATAATATTTTGTAATTATAATATCCAAGTATCTAATAAAACAGAAAAAATATCTAATATATTTCAAATGTAAACCAAAACTATAAATTGGCTGACTGTTTTAAAGCTGAGCATACACACTGAATTGAAATGTCCAAAAAATTCATTTAATTTAATCATTTTAAAACTTTTTTTAAAACAGAAATATCAGACACAACAACCTTTTTTTAAACAGAAATATCACACACCTTCTTGAAAAGCCAAAAATGTTATAGTACTTATCTCATCTTAAATTGATGAGCTGAGGTGATGATGTGAACAACATTTGCATTTTGTCATCCCTTACTACATAAGCTTATAACTGGGAGAGATGCAGGTAAACTGTACATTCTAAATATTGTTGCCTAAAGTGTTCATCTTGGATTATTGCACAACGGATCTTACAACACATTATATGCTCAGAAAGTAAAATAATGTGTTGCACAAGATACAGTGAAGAATATTTCGCGCCCATATTGGCAGTAGTTCCTTTTGTGAGAGTGACTCAGGATAAGAGGTTCAATATTCCTCTGAAGGATATGTATAGAAATAAAGATATAGATCTCTCTCTCTACCCAATAAAAACTCAGACTACCTCAAAAGGGTCATGTTGCTGAACAGGCAAAACAGTGGCAGTATACAAGCAGGCAGAATATTGCATGCTAACAGAAACAGTTATAAAGTTGACCAAGCACACAAACCAAAACATTTACCCATTAGTTGGATTTAACACACTGGTTCTATCTGTGACCGGTCTACAGCTCCTCACTCTCAAAGAGTGGGGCAGCGTGCTGTTTGGGGGTTTCTACTGGAAGCTGGCTGAAAGATGACAGCTGTTTTAGAGTCTTGGAGGTAGGAAGTGCCTTCCTCATTGGTGCTCGAACTGCAGAAAAAGTAAAAAGTAAGAGTTGATAAGAAAGATACATATATTTTTAGCTAACGTTAGCAGCAAATGTTAGCCTAACTATTGCTAGAATGGTAAATGTGAAGAAGGACGTCGTGAAGTTTTTATTGCAAACTCCATTCAAAACATTGGAATTCCGCTAGAAGGCACACATTGCAATACCACTAGAAGGCACGCATTGAAGCGGATGGAAGACTTCCAGCTTAGCAGTAGCTATCTAAGTAGTAAGAGGTACCCCGTAGGCCCGCAGACAAGACGCTTACTACACTTGGACTGATAGCTAACAGCCTGTGCCACGTTTTCCAACTTGTGCCTTGCCGTTCTATAACACCCCACAAGGTCTCCAAAGCAACAGCGAGTGAGGTACCAAGGAGGCCATTTGCTAGCTAGCCCCCACGTGGGAACCTAACTATTGCTAGAATGGTGAATGTGAAGAAGGACGTTGTGAAGTTTTTATTGCAAACTCCATTCAAAACATTGCAATACCACTAGAAGGCACGCATTGAAGCGGATGGAAGACTACTTCCACAAATGTACTTCACGAACTAAGATGGTAATGGTACGACAGGTACATTTGACTAACGTAGCGATGAGTCTCGCAACCAATCGCTTATATTGCTGACCCTGTCTTCTCATGGGAAAATAGCTGCGGTGGACTGTCCAGGGGTTTGGTGACATTAAGCTAACAACTATAAAAAGATAGAGCGCTTAGCAAACGTTCATTACCAGTTACCATAGTTTCCTCCAGAACCAAAACGTATGATTTAGAATACCAGGCACTCCTTAAAACGTATTTACTTCGTTATGAAACATACTTAGGTAACAAAACAGATTTAAATTACATTCGCAAACCCTAAATAGCATTTGTGTTTCGCTGTAACCTTGTTCCTCACGCCAGTGAAATAACTGCACGCCGAAATATAAACAGGAAAGTGTCCTGTTTGAGCATGAACAGTAAAGAGTGACCAGGAGGCAAAAAAATATACATTTATCGGTATAATGGGGAAAATAATAGTAACTAAAAGACCCCTATTAAATTTTCAGTAACTGTAATTTGTAACTCAAATGTGAAAAATACTGCGTTACTTCACTAGTTATCGCAACTAGTGAAATTACTGTAACGCGTTAGTCCCAACACTGCTGATTGGTTAGGTCATGTTCGGACAGGGGTTTACTATAAAATGAATCAAAGTTTGACCATCAAAAATAATGGGAAGAGCGAGGCAATTTCACTTGAAGAATATAACTGGAAGCAGAAATACGGTGGCTGGTGTATAAAAAGAATGCCAGAAAAAATTATAAAATAATAAAATAAAAAGACAGAAGTTTAGTTGAAATGGTCATAAAACTCAGCAAATGGAAAAGGTTGCACACCCACCAACCTACACAACATTCAGTATCCTAAGGATGATGTGCAAAATTTAAAACATTATCTGTTACCGAACAATATGCACCACCATGCAGGCCAGATGAGATATATAATCTCTCCAACATGTTCTGGGTCTACCCCGGGGTGTCCTACCAGTAGGGCGTGCCTGGAAAACCTCCAACGGGAAGCGCCCAGGAGGCATCCTACTCAGATGCCCGAACCACCTCATCTGGCTCCTTTCGACGCGAAGGAGCAGCGGCTCTACTCCGAGCTCCCTCCGGATGACCGAGCTTTTTACCCTATCCCTAAGGCTGAGCCCAGCCACCCAACGGAGGAAACACATTTCAGTCGCTTGTACTCGCAACCTCATTCTTTCGGTCACTACCAAAAGCTCAAGACCATAGGTGAGGGTTGGAATGTAGACCGACTGGTATATCGCGAGCTTCGCCTTTCGGCTCAGCTCCTTCTTCACCACGGCGGTCCGGTACAACGCCCGCATTACTGCTGATGCTTCACCAATCCGCCTGTCAATCTCACGTTCCATTTTTCCCTCACTCGTGAACAAGATCCCGAGATACTTGAACTCCCTCGCTTGCAGCAGCACTCCCAACCCGGAGCGAGCACTCCACTGTTTTCCGGCAGAGAACCATGGCCTCAGACTTGGAAGTGCTGACTCTCATCCCGACCGCTTCACACTCAGCTGCAAACTGCTCCAGTGCATGCTGAAGGTAACAGTCTGAAGAAGCCAACAGAACCACATCATCTGCAAGGAGCAGAGAAGCAATTCTGAGGTCCCCAAACTGGACACACTCTTCCCCCCGGCTACGCCTTGAGATTCTATCCATGAAAATCACAAACAGAACCGATGACAAAGGGCAGCCCTGGCGGAGTCCAACACCCACTGAAAACGTATTTGACTTTAAACCGAGTATACGGACAGAACTCTCACTCCGGTTATATAGGGACCGAATGCCTCGTAAGCAATGGCTCCGCTACCCCATACTCCCGCAGTACCCCCCACAGGACTCCCTGGGGGACACGGTCGTAGGCCTTCTCCAAGTCCACAAAACACATGTAGACTGGATGGGCAAACTCCCATGCCCCCCCCCCCTCCCCAACAGCCCCGCAAGGGTAAAGAGTTGGTCCACAGTTCCACGACCAGGACGGAATCCGCATTGCTCCTCCTGGATCCGAGGTTCGACAATCGGTTGGAGTCTAACACCCTGGCATAAGCTTTCCCAGTAGGCTGAGAAGTGTGATACCCCGATAATTGGAGCACACCCTCCGGTTCCCTTTTTTAAAAATGGGAACCACCACCCCGGTCTGCCATTCCAATGGTACTGTCCCCGACCTCCACGCAACATTAAAGAGGCGTGTCAACCAAGACAGCCCAACAATGTCCAGAGCCTTCAGCATCTCGGGACGAATCTCATCCACACTCGGCGCCTTGCCACTGAGGAGCTTCCTAACTACTTCAGTGACCTCTGCCAGGGATTTGGCTGAGACTTCCCCCCCGAGTCTTCGAACTCTGCCTCCTCCACAGAGGACGTGTTGGCAGGGTTAAGAAGTTCCTCAAAGTGTTCCTTCCACCGCCCGACGATATCCCCAGTCCGGGTCAGCAGTTCTCCTCCCCTGCTCAACAGAGCCTAAGCCAATCCCAGCTTTCCCTTTCTGAGCCGTCTAACGGTTTGCCAGAACTTCCTTGAGGCCAACTGAAAGTCCTTCTCCATAGCCTCCCCAAACTCCTCCCACACCCGGGTTATGCTTCTTTGACTACCGAAGCTGCAGCCCTTCAGGCCGCCCGGTACCCGTCTGCTGCTTCAAGAGACCCCTGGGCCAACCAAACCCGAAAGGCCTCCTTCTTCAGTCAGACGGCTTCCTTCACCGCTGGTGTCCACCAGCGGGTTCTTTGGTTGCCGCCACGACAGGCACCGACGACCTTCTGATCACAAATGCTAGCAGCCGCTTCCACAATGGAGGTTTTGAACATGGCCCACTCGGAACGTTCAATGGTGATCAGCTGACAGCTCAGCTCCTCTCTTTTCCAAGACATACGGCTGCAGGTCTGACGATACAACCAAAAAGTCGATCATCGATCTGCGGCCTAGGGTGCTCTGGTACCAGGTACACTTATGAACCCTATGTCCCTATGCTCGAACATGGTGTTCGTTATGGACAATCCATGCCTAGCACAGAAGTCCAACAACAAAGCACCACTGGTTCAGCAGGCCACTGGTTGGCAGGCCATTCCTCCCAATCACCTCTCTCCAGGTTTCTCCATCGTCACCCACGTGGGCGTTGAAGTCCCCCAGCAGAACTATAGAATCAGTAGATGGTATCCTTTCCAGGACCCCACCCAGCGACGCCAAGAAGGTCGGATACTCCGAACTGCCATTTGGTGCATAAGCACAAACAACAGTCAGAGCCCTCCTCCCAACAACTCGCAGTCGCAAAGAGGCGACCCTCTCATTCACCGGGGAAAACTCCAACACAGCGGCGCCCAGCCGGGGACTTAAGAATCAACTTGTAAGAATCCCCACACCTGCCCAGCGCCTCTCACCCTGGGCAACTCCGGAAAAGAAAGGAGTCCGGCCCCTCTCCAGGAATCCCCTCCTAGAATCGCCACCTTCACGTGGTGGAGGGGTTTGAGTGTCCCTGTGATCCTGGGAGCTGTGTTGTCGGGGGCAGTAGCCCCTAGTAGGGTCTCCCATGGCAAATTGGTCACAGGGTCCAGACTAAGCGTGATTAAAAGACCCATGATGAAGCGAAACAAACGGCATTGTGGCACCTTTCCCGGAATAGGGAAACCGGGGCTAACCCTGGAGCCAGACCCGGGGAGGATCGTCGCCGGCGGGCATCTGGTGGCCGGGCCTTGACCCATGGGGCCCGGTCAGGCACAGCCCGAAGATACAACATGGAGCAGCCGCCCTGTGGGCCCACCACCTGCAGGGATATACCACGGGGCCGGGTGGCAGGCATAGGCGGGGACCTAGGCGTGCTGACTCCTGGCATCGTAGACTGGTCCTAGGGATGTGGAATGTCACCTCTCTGTTGGGTATGGGACTGGAGCTAGTGCGGGAGGTGGAGCAGTACCAACTAGACATAGTTGGGCTCACCTCTACGCATGGCACTGGTTCTGGAACCAAAGTCCTGGAGGGCTGGACTCTTTTCTTAAAGTTCTGAAATTTTAAATGCGTCATGATATCAGTCTTTGGATTTGTATCTATTTTTTGAATGCGGATTGTTTAATGAACCAGTGAGATGACAAAGTGAATGTACAGTAGTGTTTACAGTAATACATTTTGATGTGCTGTGGACTCTTAGGTGGCTTAGGGTGGCTGGGCTCAGCCTTAGGGATAGGGTAAAGAGCTCGGTCATCTGGAGGGAGCTCGGAGTAGCCAGATGAGGTGGTACGGGCATCTGATTAGGATGCATCCCAGGCGCCTCCCGTTGGAGGTTTTCCGGGCACGCCCTACTGGTAGACCCAGAAAACGCTGGCGAGACTATATATCTCATCTGGCCTGGGAACGCCTCGGGATCCTCCAGGAGGATCTGGAAAGCGTTGCTGGGGATAGGGACGGCTGGAATTCCTTGTCTGAAGATGATTTGGATTTATGGTTTTGGATTTGTACACTTTAGGTAGACCACCAGTTTTGGAAAAAAAAACAGTGATGAACTTCATAATTTCTAATAGGTGCAAGTATATGAAAGTTTCATCTCACTGCAATGGACAAGTTCTGAAGATTTCATAGCTGTAACCCTAATGTTCTATTTTTAATGATTTTTTTTAACACTGAACTTTGAAGTACCACTATTGCGCCACCAACAGGTATAATGAGGCGGCATGGCATGGGGTGTAGTTTTGAGCCAAATATGATGCATTTTTGACCATGGGAAGTACAGAATCTGGGGGAATAATAATATTTTTCTACATACACAGGATAGGATGTTATAATGTCCAGTATGCCATACTCCATGATGAGCACTTCAAAAGACAATATTTTAGAATGGATTTGGGTTGAGAGCAGATATGTTACTGGGGTTTTCGAGTGGGCACCATGTTTCGTTAATTTGAGCCCACAACACCTCCAGAAGGCTTAACGGTGAGCAATGACGTCTCAGAGTCACCCCCCTCTATATCTGCTCACGGCACGGCCAGATATTAAGAAAGAAAAAAAAAGTTGTTTATTCCGAGAGATATCCCTATACCTATCCCTATTACCTATTCTTACAGGCACTTTCTGCAAACTCTGCAGGGATACTTACCACCTGAAAAGAAGATAATCTTTCCCTACTCTCCTGCAGGCTTGAGAAATGATGCTCTGCAGGAAAGGCAGAATCCTTTTATAGACGGATTCAAACTGACAACAATAACAAACCGTCATTACGTTCAAAATGAACATTAAAACCCCTCTGATCATCCTGTTTATTTCCTGTATACATCGTTGAGCAACGAGAACAAACAGTAAAAAAAAACTGTCAAAAGTAAAACGCAATGTCAAGTGAATATTTCTGTAGTTTATCAAAGGAGGAGAAACATAGATTTTTTGAAAAATTAACCATAGGTTGTTTGATTTTGATCCATTCAACATTTCTTCAAGATCTAAATGTTTTAGTCAGAGCTTTAAAGAACTTCCCAACACAACACAGCTACATATTTTAGAGTACTTGGTGGAGGCCGAG
Source organism: Galaxias olidus (assembly GCA_026901105.3). Classification (NCBI taxonomy): domain Eukaryota; kingdom Metazoa; phylum Chordata; class Actinopteri; order Galaxiiformes; family Galaxiidae; genus Galaxias; species Galaxias olidus. The sequence goes on from JAPMUY010003166.1 coordinate 59,588, forward strand.
TGTTATTACACACGCGAAGCGTTTCGTGCCTACAGGAGCTTGGACGCATACAATTATTTCCACTCTGGAAAAGTGTCTAATTTGGTAAACTACACAAAGAACGACATGTGTGTCATTTACGGCGAGATCGGGGCAAGTCAGGCTATGGCAAAGCGGTATTGCGCCTGGATTATCGCCAGCAAAACGGGAGAGATCAAGAGCGGACATTGTACTTGTATGGCCGGGTAAGTAAGTAGCTAGCTAATTTACTTGCTAATTTAAGCCCTTTCCAAGTAGTCCTAAATACTTGAGTGAGTTGCTGTATTATTTACCTAACTTCAGTAAACTAGCAAGCTGTATTTTGCCTGAGGTTTGGTGACATGAAATTGAATTCTAGGCACTAATCATTTCATTAGCCATCCTTCTTTAGCATTAAACTGTGGTCAGTACCACAGTCTGTAAATCTACATGGTGTAAATATTAAAACGTGATTTGATTGCAACACCTTAAGGCTGATCCAAAGCTAGTGGCAGAATTAAGCTTATGCAAGCTTTCCTTCAAAAACCTAGGCTTCAAACAAGTGCACCGTGTGACCTCCTCATACTCTAGAGGCCAAAGGTTCACCTAGAATGCTTTTTAAAGCTCTAAAGCTAAGATTTGGGAAAAGTCCTACTGTTGCGGAACTAGTGTAATACTAAATCATAACAATGCCCCCATCTAGTTTGTAGTATATTTGTTAACTCTTTGCACTTTTGTCTTTAGGAAGTTATTCCAGACTGTGCTGTTCACTGTCATGTGTGAAGGCAGTGAAACTGACACAGCATCAGAGCCAGGGAGCCTAGACCATCTAGGGAGTGAGGCAGTGCAGGCAGTTCAGGGGGCTGAGATTGATCTAAAGCAGAGTGCAGGGGGCTGAAATGGATCTAGAGCAGAGTGCAGTGGAATCCTCCCTGCTTCTAACTCACAGTGAACACGACCACACCCTTTGCAGCTCAAAATGTAAGGCCTTTTATGACCTTTATGCTGAACTTTACAGCTGGTCAAGCTGAACAACTGGAGGATTCTACAAAAAGGCAGAGCCAAGAACCAATCTGGTATAATGCCTGCAAACCGCGTATTACAGCAAGCACTGCAGAGAGGGTCCTTGTACGTCACATCACTGACCCCGGCAAATTCCTGTCTGAACACCTGTACCCAACATTTAAAGGGAATAGGGCAACACAGCATGGGAAGGCTAATGAGCAGGTTGCTGTCCAGTACATGCAGGAAATGGGGAGCTCAATTGAAACCAAGGGTCTTATAGTTAATGCTGGCAGCAAGCCCTGATGGCATTCTTAATAAAAATATGCTATTAGAGAACAAGTGCCCTGTGGCGGCCAACTTGAAAGAAGCCCTGTTTGTCAAACATGGTGTGGATGTTAGAGTGGAGGGGGGTGAATATGTGATTAACCCAAAGGGGCCGAAGGGTTACTACATGCAGGTTCAGTTGGGCATGCATTGTCTGGGAGTGGAATCAGCAAAACTTGTGATTTGGACCCCGTCAGAGCTGATGGAAGTGCAAATGGAAGTGCTGTAGGGTCGCAGCTGTTGCCTAGTGACGCACAAACATTCCAGTGAAACCGTGTATACCTTTGTCCTGAGATTAAACCACTTTTTATGGTTTTTCAACATGATGTTCTTTACTTTTGTGCCCATATCGGATCCTTCCTTTTCAGCCACAGCCACTGGCTCCTTCTTTCTGCTATATCTGATATTATTGTTTGGCGCAGTTCTTTGCCGCAGATCCCTAACTCCTTAAGTAGTTTGGTTGTTGATATTGCCACAAGTCCACGGCATCCAACTTCCACAGGACACACCTTTGTTCTCCAACCTCGCTGTTCTGCCGCAGCTGCTAATTCGCTATAGCGTAGTTTTTTTCTTTCCCTCATCCCTTGATGCCTCGTCTATTGCTTCTTCCCACGGGACTGTTAGCTCTATAAAATAAACTATTTGCTGTGTGTTGGACCAGAGTAATCAATCTGGTTTTAAGTTGGTTGTTGCAATCTCTGATGGGACACTCAGTTGTTTGCCGACATCAGCAAGCATTTTCCAATCACATGCTCCCCTCAGCTGCCCTGAGTTTTGTTTTGCCCTATAATAATAATAATAATAATAATAAATATAACTGCAAAGCAGTGATAAGGTGGCCGGCATTTACAAAGAATGGCAGAAAAAAAGAACATTAAGGGAAAAAAAAGAAATTTAAAAATGGCATAACAAATCCACTTTCAGAAAAAAAAATCAGACCATCTGAAGACGATTTACTGTGATTTTGGTGTAATTTGGTTTTACGGCCTTGGAGGAGTTGACTGAAACAGATGTGTCAAAGAGTAAAGTTTAACCAAAAAAATCACAAAACTCAGATATTTATAAAAAATGCAGTTTTTAAGATAACGATCTGAGATTTTGCACATTTCATGTCATTAATGTTGGGATATTTATATATATTTTTAGATGAGGATTTTTCAGTGAACCAGTGAGATATGACAAATTGAATGTACAGTAGTGATTTACAGTAATATATTTGGATGCGCTGTGAGCTCATTTTTGGAGATATCAACAAGATATTTTAGACATTTGATGTTGAGCATCTGAAGATGCCATCCTGTAATTATGATGTGATTTGGATATATAGTTTTAGACCTGGACCGTTGGGCAGACCATCAGTTTTTGAAAAAAAGTCATGGACTTCATAATTTCTAATGGGTGCCAGTTTATGAAAGTTTCATTTCACTGCAATGGACAAGTTCTGAGGATTTCAGAGCTGTAACCCTAATTTTCATATTTTTATGATGTTTTTAACACTTTGAACTTCGAACTGCTGCTTTAGCCCCACCAAAAAGAATGAAAGACGTCATGGGACAAATGCATAAATGCACACAAAGTGAAAAAAGAATTTGCTGTGAACCCGTCCCTATTAGCGATTTGTTTTTAATCAGCTGGAGGGCGGTACATGTAGCAATCTGAGTTTGGTTTGTTAGTACAACGTGTTGGGTGACCTACCATTGACCGTTGTTCGTTCGGACTCACATGGTGGGGTTGAGACTGAGAGACGACGTTTTAAATTACCCAAAAATGCAATGCACCTGTTGTGCGCAGAGAAACAGGCTCAACTTAAACACTAAATGTGGTGTGCTGCATATAGCTATATGTATTCTGAAATTAAATCAAATGTGCTTAAAAAAACTCAACCATTTAAAAAAAAAAATTGATTTGAAGCAGTGATTCCGTTTGAAGACAATTGCCGGCTTTTGGCCGGTAAAAACATAAAATAACGATAAATTAAATAAGTCATAGGACATAAAGGATTGTTTATTCTGAATATTCTACAATCGTTAGTATTATTATTAGGTGGCCGGCTGGTACAGCCGGTCAACTATTGTAATCGTTAGTGTTATAATTATGGCACCAAATTTGGCACACATGTCCAGGTCTTCTCAAAACTACACCCCATGCCATGCCGTCTCATTGTTCCTGTTGGTGGCGCTATAGAAGCGGTTCAAGGTTGAAAGTGTTAAAAAAAATCATTAGAAATAGACCATTAGGGCTACAGATCTGAATCTTCAGAACTTGTCCATTGCAGTGAGATGAAACTTTCATATCGGCACCCATTAGAAATTATGAAGTCCATCACTGTGTTTTTCTTCAAAAACTGGTGGTCTCCCCAAAGTGTGTAAGTCCAAAACCATATATCCAAATCACAAACTTTCAGGATATCATCCTCAGACTCTCAACGTCAATTGTCTAGAATATATTGTTGATATCTCTAAAATTGAGTCCACAGCACATCAAAACGTATTACTGTAATCACTACTTACATTCACTTTGTCATATCTCACTGGTTCATTGACCAATCCACATCTGAAAAGTATATAAATATCCCAATATTAATGACATGAAGTGTGCAAAATCTCAGATCGTTATCTTAAAAACAGAATTTTATATAAATATCAAAGTTTTGTGTTTTTTTTTGGTTGAACTTAACTCTTTGATACATATCTATTTCAATCAACTCCTCCGAGGCCGTCAAACCAAATTACACCAAAATCACAGTATATCATCCTGGTCTACTACAGAAACAAGTTGGGGATTTTTGATATTTAAAAAATTATTATATGTTAGCTCACAGTGAATCAAAATGTATTACTGTAAACAGTACTGTACATTTCGATTTTTAACTGCTTCAATATTGGACCAATTTATATCATACTTCTATACAATATTTGTATTATGATTGACATCACGATTTAAAGTAAAAAAAAATGTACCTTGAAAACGGCCCTTTTTAGTCGTTTATTGGTTGGATTTAAACTAACTCCTCTGAAACCATAAAACCATATTAACTCAAAATCGTTGTATATCATCCTCAGATGGTCTACTTTACACACAAAACCAAGCTTGGTGATACAGTCATAATTGAGCTCACAATGCACCAAAATGCATTTTCTCTTATTACACTTAAGTTATTAAGTATTAGCGCGTTAACGCATATTTCTTTTAACGTGTTAACGCAATTTGTTTTCACTAGTAGTTTCTTTTTCCCCACATAGCAGTGGACACAGTGTCAGATCCGCCCTCACGTGGCAGTGGGCGGGAATCTTCTTGCAACCGTAACTGAGAACGTCTTGTTGTGTAACCTGATTCAAACATTGTCCGACTCTATGATTGCTATTACCAAAAGATGCATAGCAAAGTGGCAAGCTGCTACAATGTGACTTTTGTTGTGTGAGATGCGAGCAAAAGGGATGTTACTGTGTAAATCTTTAGCCTTTCATAACGATTATGGGACGAGGTGTCAAATCGACATTGCAAAGCAGATATTTCTCATATCAGACAGAGAGGTTTATACGTTCTTAGATTTGTTCTTAGCTGGAATACAACATTTATTTTGGAGCTGAGGGCGAGTAACTCGGTAAATGGACTGGATTTACATAGCGCTTTTCAACCGGCATGGAACAAAGCGCTTTACAATGTTTACCTCTCTCACCCATTCACTCACACACTCACACAGCGATGGCGCTTGCCTCTACATCGGGAGCACCTCGGGGTTCAGTGTCTCAAGGACACTTCGACACATGGACAGGAGGAGCTGGGGATCGAACCACCAACCCTTGGATCAGTGGACGACCCACTCCACCTCCTGAACCACGGCCGCCCCTGTATCCCACCAGTAACTGAATAGGTTTGCTGATGCTGATGCTGCTCCGTCTTATTATTGGGTCTACTCGTTCAAGTCAGTTCATGTGAACTATTTGAGAACTTAGAACTAAATGACAAAAAACCTCTTAAGACACAGTACTTTAACAGTCTAATTTTGCTATCTAGGATACTGAAAGTTATGTAGGTTGGTGGGTGTGCACCCTCCTCCATTTGCTGAGAGTTCTATGACCATTCCTACCGGATTAGTCATTTTTTCTCCTTTCTTTCTTTCTTTTCTGCAATTTATCTTTCTTTTTTTTCTTTTTTTCCTAATGTTAATTTTTTCCTGTAATAATTTTTTCCTAGCTGGCCACCGCTATCACTGCTTGCAGTTATATTCTTTTTGAAATTCCGTACGCAAAAGTTGGCTATAGCTACAGTTTTTAAAGTTGTTTGGGATGACTGTGTGACTCTTATGTGGAAACATTTCCCTTGTGTTGTCTGTATTTGCAGCGCCTTTCTGTAATGTGTTGTGTTGTCTGTACATTGTCTGTAGCGTTTTTCTGTAATGTGTTTTGTTTTTGTATGTGCAGCGCGTTTCTGTAGTGTGTTGTGTTGCTTGAATTTGCAGCACGTTTTCTAAATGCTGCGCATGTGTTGTCAAAGTGATGTAGATGTTTTCTTAATTTGCTTGTGTCTATTTGCAGGTGTTTTCTGAAGTTGCAGTGCGTTGGCCTCTCAGGGCCACCGTACAATATCATGCCACACTAATTTATACTATTATATTGTATTATTATTTTGTTGTATCATATTGAACTATTATATTATTATATTATTGGATTGTAGTATTGTGTTATTATTAGGGCTGTCAAAGTTAAGGCACTTGTAACACGTTAACGCAAAATGTTTTTAAACCCATTCATTTTTTTGGCGCAGTTAATGCAGTCGTAAATAGAACAGACACTAGCAAGCAATGGATAAAGAAAAGGGTATTTTGAATGGCAAGTTTAGCTACAAATCCTGCCAAATGGGTCTGTCAACAAGACCAAAGTTATTTGCAGGTAATGTCGATTAAATTGAGTTACTACCGGAGAACATCTCATCTTAAATACAATTTGCTAGCCAAGCACACAGCTAATGCAGACAGTCCCGTTACTGCGTTAGCCCCAAAACATCTCACTTGGGAGGCTTTTTTATATTTTCCCATGTGAGGTTGGACACAGTTACATTCTAGTTTTCTTAAGAAATGTGAGTTAGCATTGATACTGAAGTAATATGGAGCATTTAGCTGTTATACAATGAATGCAGTGTGTTTTAGTCAGAATGCAGAAATTAAAGTAGACACTACCTGCCAGGGCGCTAATTTTGACTGCTTTCCAATGGCAGTGAGATAGCGAGTTGTACCATGACAAGGAATTTTGCCCAAACAATCGAGACACAGTCAGGAAGTCTCAGTTAAAGAGGCCAAATTATGCAAATTTTCAGGTTCATACCTTTATTTAGGAGTTCTACTAGAATAGATTTGCGCGTTTTGATGTTCAAAAAACAATGTATTTTTTCCAAACTGCCTGGGTCTGCAGCACCTCTATTCACCCTTTGTCTTAAACACTCCGTTTTAGCTCCTGTCTCTTTAAGACCCCCTCCCGATGAGCCCAGTCTGCTCTGGTTGGTCAGCTGGCCAAACAAAGGGAATTTGCCTTCACACTAACTTAAACAGCGTTTTCTCGACATCGCGAAATCACTATCCAAACTTCCCGGCCTCCGCTCTGACTGGCTCTGTTTGAGGGCATGCCAAACTAGCCGCTAGGTGGGCATTATGCAAATGTTTGACTTAGTGACTTAGATAAGTTACGGAAGAAAACGCTGGACTACAAACGAGGCATTTCAGGCAGTTCAGGAATAGTGTTTTCTGTGAGAGAGTAGCTCCCATTGGCGTGGACTATGGGCGTTGTAACTTTTCAGACCTTTTACATGCCCAAAAAGCTATATAACATACTAAAGGAAATGGAAAACCCCAAAAAGCATAATAGGGCCCCTTTAAACGTCTTACTTAAGCTAGCTAATGTTAGCTAAACCAAAGGCTAGGCCATTTATTTTGTTACGTCAGAATCTCTTTTCCTTTGCTAATGTCGATGTTTTGTTTTTACACACAGCTGACATGACTACAAGTGATTACAGTTGACACAATCCGCACCCTATGAGGGACGGGTTCAGTCGTGTTAGATATAAACTTATCTGCAAGTTTTATAATCCGTGTTTACAGTATTGAAGTGTTAAATATATAACGATGGTGGATCTAGCTAACCTCAGGCTAAAAGGTCAGGAGCCTTCTAGTAGTCATCATTACTGCTGTCCTGATGGCATTGAGGTTTACATTTTAATAATATCCCAGCAAGCCCTCTTTTAGGTAACTTTTCTGGGGCAACCGTGACTTTGAACACTGTACTCATTAATGACAAACCCTCTGTTTGCTGCAAGCTATATGGTAGAGCCGGCGCCATCCACAATGCAACATTTGAGCTATCGCAGGCATAAAGTGAAATACAATGTAGGTGAAAGCCCGACCTTGTTAGAAGTACATTTATGGTAAATTTTGATCAGAACAAAAATAAGCGTTAATTTTGTGATTAATCGCAATTAACTATGGACACCCATGCGATTAATCACGATCATTATATTATAGCATTGTATTGTATATGTTAGTGTCTATTATTGAAGATTAAAATGAAATATTTGAGATCTACAATATTTGTGATACTGTTTGTCTAATGGCAACTGTCCAGCCTACAGAAGTGGAGTATTCTGTGTGTCTTGGGGTGTACGGCTGAACAGATTGGACGTTCTTTTCTTAAATCTTAACTTGAGCCTGAGAATTAGCCCAATAATAAATAAATAACGGCTTTATAAGTATAGAAGAGATATAGAAATAAAAAACTTTTGGAGAAACTCTAAATGATTTACACTTGATGTTTCCTATTCATAAATCAGAGCCTGCATGTCCCAGTGGAAGTTGTGGCTATTGAAAAGGTCTATGTTTTGGCATAGAGCTGATTAGATCCCAGTAACTGAATTCCAAGAAGTAACCCGTGTCATGTTCAATTTCCCAACTTTATAACAAACCAAATTTCATGAAAATCAGTTAAGAATTAAGCGTGTTACAGTCGATTTTGTCTGCTTCTCTCAATACACATTGTATTTGTTTCTGACAGATTTTGCCCACTCCATGATGGCGGACGTACAGATGCATAACGGCAACATACAGCAGCGGCCAATGAGGTATCGACGTTAACTATATATATGGTTGAGGCCATATCTATGGAGGACGCAGACTGTCAAGTGAGAAAGTAAGTGTGGTTCCTTCCCTTTTTATTAATTCGAATTTTAAGACACATTTAAAAAGCAGTTGATAAAGTCATGTTAAAATGGGTGAATTTAAAATCGATTAAGCAAAACGTTTATTTAATATTTGTTTTCTAATTAATTTATTAAAAAACTATTAAAGTGTTTTATTGTTTTTTAAAAATAGATCAATTCAATATTTCATTACAAATCAAAACATATATGTATTGTATTTATTTAATCCAACTTCAAATCAATTTAACAAACAATATTAACCAACACACATTTAAAAGCACATTGCTTTTCAACGTCTCATTCCCTTTCCATTTAACAGCTCCTTTTATTTTTAGTTACACTGCAATAAGGGACCCATCTTAGATGAAACAAGAACTCTCATTGGCTTCTTGTGTTGTGTTTGTCATACTCGTTTGTCATACTCCTCTACAGACTGTGTTCGCCCCTTTGTTTCTTCCCACGGTTAGTGCATAGTTTCCCATTATCATTTACTTCGTTAATATTACTATACAGTGACTACCTAGTACAAGCTATGTCCTCCACTGTGTCCCTTGTTGGAGCTGTTGGGTTTAGGAGATGCTAGGTCTGGTGGTCGGTGCTTAATTTAGTTGGCAAGCTTCCTTAACATTTTGGGAATACTCGACTAGGGTTGGGCGATATGTTACAATTTTTCAACCGTATGTCCGCAGCGTGTGCAGGGGCGGGGGATTCCTCATGCCCCTATGCTATTTTAGCGAATGCAATCATGGAAGAGCTCGTTCTTTCAAAACCAAAATAATCCCAAATAGAGGATTTTTATTATTTTTCGCAAAGGACCTAAATGAAACAATTTGTCGTCTTTACAAACGTGTAGTGCCATCATAGGATTCTAACTACCAATTTGCACTAGCATTTGCGAATGCGAATTCACAATCCTGCTGAGCTTGCTATGCTAACACCGAGAGCCGCGGCCCCCTTGTCATTTAGTCACTTCCCTGTTTTCCGACTGACTCGTCTGAAGTCAGTGCACAAAAACGCTATAGGGGGACAAAAACGTGCATAATATGGCCCAACTCCCATTGCAACTTTAATTGTGTAAAAAATACATATAGATTATGCCAAAAATATGGACATAAAAGTACGGACGAAATAGGATAGATGGACAGATTCATTTTTCAAATCTTTGTTAAAAAGACCATGACAACAAAATACCATGACATCAAGTGATACACCAATGGATAGTTCCCCCAAATAAACATTGGAATTGCTTACTTCAACATGTATACTTCAGTCATTCAATTGCATCTGTAACATCTGCAAATTGACTTGAGGTAGGCTTCTCTACTACTCATAAACAAACAAAACTCAATTACCGTTATTTGATGAATGTTTCTAAATAAATCAATATTACTATACTATTATTGTAAAACATTACATATTTCAGAATACTATGCTCATTAAGAAAAAAAGCTAAAGTTAATTAGTGAAATGTAATGTATTTTCAACATGTTGCTACAGTACATATTGCATTTTTTTAAATGTTGCAATATTGTGAACTATAAGTCATATGTAGTCATCTTTAAATTGTATGGGTAATTAGACGACAGATATAAGTTCAATATATACAAGTTTGGCTGGTCTATGTCAATTAGTCTCTGAGTAACAGAGAAATGCAAAAGGTGTTGCAACCATCCCCAGTCTCCCCTATGCCCTCGTAAGCACAACCTTCGTTTTAAGGCTTCTGCCGATCTTATAGTAGACAGCGCTGCAGACGTTAAATCAGCAGTAGTCCACTGTCAAGCTATAATTTGGTCAGAATTGTTTGTAACTTAAAACAAATAAACAAAATTCACATTCAGTACGCAGTACATCTTGCACAATGTTATTGTCCGGTTGTGGGGCCAATGAGGTACTACACAAGTGTAAACGGAGAATTGGCACTTTCCATCGAAACTTAAAGACTCACTTGTTTCGACTGCACTTTGGCTATCAAATGTAACGTTGCATCTACCTTGCACTTCTACTTGATATACTAAGTAATTGTTTGTACTAAGACATTGTTTGTGATGGTTCTGTTTTGTATCCTGATGTTTCATGTAGCACTTGCTCTTATCTAGGTGATAAGGTAAGAGATGCACTTGTTTTATTTACCTGACTTCTAGTTTTTTCACTCTCTTGTTGTAGGCACAAGTTTTTTTTAAGTCACTTTGGGTAAAAGCGTCTGCTAAAATGAATGTAACGTAATGTAATATGGGTTACTCCAGAAGTATCAAGAGTCAAATGGAAAATGGAACTAGATACAGGCTCAGCCTTATCTGTGATTGCGGCAACAGAGTATTACAGACTTTGCAAAAATAACCTTACTGAAGACAACAGTGATGTTAAAAACATACACAGGGGAAAACGTGTGTCCTTTGGGAAAAATAAATTTGAATGTGAAGTACAATGACAAAACAGAGTTTATATAGTCATTGTACATTGAGTTTTTACAGTCCTATATGCACTGCGAAATGGAGGACCTGTATGTTTGGCTGTGAATGGTTGAGAAAAATTCAACTTGATTGGCACACAATCAAAGCACTTAATGTGCCAACATCAAGCAGCGACACCACTAACAGACTATCACAGCTGCTTACTGACGCACAGCCAATTTTTGAGAAGGGAATCTGAATACTGAAAGAAATGAAGGCCAGGATTGAACTGGACGAAAAGCTACAGTGCATCCGGAAAGTATTCATACCCCTTCACTTTTTCCACATTTTATTATGTTACAGCCTAATTCCAAAATGGATTAAATAAAAAAAATTTCTCAACATTCTACACACAATACCGCATAATGAAAAAGTGAAAAGGTTTTTGGGACTTTTTTGCAAATGTATTAAAAATAACAAAATAAAATATCACATGTACATAAGTATTCACACCCTTTGCTGTGACACTCAAAATTGAGCTCAGGGCCATCTCGTTTCCACTGATCATCCGTGAGATGTTTCTACAATTTGATTGGAGTCCACCTGTGGTAAATTCAATTGATTGGACATCATTTGGAAAGAGCACAAACCAAGTTATGAAGTCCAAGGAACTGTCTGTAGACCTCCGAGACAGGATTGTATCGAGGCACAGATCTGGGGAAGGGTACAAAAAATGTTCTGCAGCATTGAAGGTCCAAAGAGCACAGTGGTCTCCATCATTCGCAAATGGAAGAAGTTTGGAACCACCAGGACTCTTCCTAGAGCTGGCCACCCGGCCAAACTGAGCAATCGGGGGAGAAGGGCCTTGGTCAGGGAGGTGACCAAGAACCCGATGGTCACTCTGACAGAGCTCCAGTGTTCCTCTGTGGAGATGGGAGAACCTTCCAGAAAGACAACCATCTCTGCAGCACTCCACCAATCAGGCCTTTATGGTAGAGTGGCCAGACGGAAGCCACTCCTCAGTAAAAGGCACGACAGCCCGCATGGAGTTTGCCAAAAGGCACCTAAATGACTCTCAGACCATGAGAAACAAAATTCTGTTGTTTCTGTTGTCAAAAAAGTCTGATGAAACCAAGATTGAACTCTTTGGCCTGAATGCCAGGCGTCATGTCTGGAGAAAACCAGGCACTGCTCATCACCTGGCCAATACCATCCCTACAGTGAAGCATGGTGGTGGCAGCATTATGCTGTGGGGGTGTTTTTCAGCGGCAGGAACTGGGAGACCTGAGAGATCCTTGATGAAAACGTGCTCCAGAGCGCTCTGGATCTCAGACTGGGGCGAAGGTTCACCTTGCAACAGGACAACGACCCTAAGCACACAGCCATGATAACAAAGGAGTGGCTTCAGGACAAGTCTGTGAATGTCCTTGAGTGGCCCAGCCAGAGCTCATACTTGAACCCGATTGAACATCTTTGGAGAGACCTGAAAATGGCTGTGCACCGACGCTCCCCATCCAACCTGATAGAGCTTGAGACGATCTGTAAAGAAGAATGGGAGAAACTGCCCCAAAATAGGTGTGCCAAGCTTGTAGCATCATACTCAAGAAGACTTGAGGCTGTAATTGCAGCCAAAGGTGCTTCAACAAAGTATTGAGTAAAGGTTGTGAATACTTATGTACATGTGATATTTTATTTTGCTATTATTAATACATTTGCAAAAAATTCTAAAAACTTTTTTCACTTTGTCATTATGCGGTATTGTGTGTAGAATGTTGAGAATTTTTTTAAAATGTAATCCATTTTGGAAGTAGGCTTTTAATAAAATGTGGAAAAAGTGAAGGGGTATGAATACTTTCCGGATGCACTGTACTCCAGTTTCACAAAGCCTGTCCTGTGCCATATGCGATTCGACCCAAAGTGGAGGCAGATTTGCAGAATTTAGTGGATGCAGGGCTTCTGTCACACGTGGAATGGAGTGAGTGGGCCACAACCATTATTCCAGTGTTAAAGAAAGGAAAAGCTGGAAACATACGCTTCTGTGGGGACTTTAAAGTGACTGTCAACGGTGTACTTTACACAGTGCAGTATCCACTACCTCGCATTGAGGACATATTTGCTGCCATAGCAGGAGGGGATCTCTTCACAAAGATACTGTAGATTTAGCACAAGCTTACCTACAAATAGAGGTTGAGGACTTGTCAAATAAGTTTTTGACAATAAACACACACAAAGACCTGTTTCAATACAATTGTCTTGTGTTTGGGATAGCTTCAGCTCCGGCCATCTCGCAAAAAGCAATGGAGCAAGTGTCACAAGGAATACCAGGTGCACAATGCTACGTTGATGACATAATTGTGACAGGGACCGACAACGAAGATCACCTGAACAGCCTGCAGACGATGCTCATGAGCCTACTTGAGTATGGACTCAAAGCTAACAAAGTGAGATGAGTGTGAATTTTTCAAGGAGGAAATAATATACTGTGGACACGTTATCGACAAAGAGGGCTTTTACAAGTCAGAGGACAAGATAGAGGCAGTACTACGAGCACAGCGACCCCAGAACGTGTCCCAGCTAAATTTGTACTTAGGACTTGTGAACTACTATGACAAATTTCTACCAAACATATCTACAGTGCTACACCAATTGAACACACTGCTCCAGAAAGGGGCACGCTGGGAGTGGTCTGAGAGCAGTGAACAAGCTTATCAAGGGACTGAGAGACTACGTCAAACAAAGTGCTCACTCACTTTGACCCTTCCCAACCAATCAAATTAGCATGTGACACCTCACCTTATGTGCAGTTTTGTCACATAAGCTAAAAGACGGCTGCCAGAGACCTATTGCTTTTGCATTACGATCATTGACAGTGACGGAAAGCAATTGCCCTCAAATTGACCGTGGAGCCCTTAGCCTAGTATGGGGAGTGAAAAAGTTAAACCACTACCTCTACAGCCAAAAGTTCACTTTGGTGACTGACCACCAACCTTTAGTTTCCATTTTTAATCCAAGAAAAGGAATACCAGTGATGACAGCGGCCCGCCTACAAAGATTGTCACTCTTTTTGGGAGCGCACCCATATGACTTAGTTCAAAGGAACTAAACATCACGGCAATGCTGACGGACTATCCCGCTTGCCACAGCGGAGGACAGAAGAGACCACATCACCTGACCCACTGGAAGTGTATCACACAGTGCTTGTGGAATAACTGACAGTAACTAACACACACATCACCAGAGAAACAAGGAACAACCCTACACTATCAAAAGTCTACGATATTACAGTGAAGGATGGCCAAGGCAGGGTAATTAACTGTATCCTGGTTTTTCCGTCAGAAGGGACCAACTTTCTGTATGTCAGAGGGCACTGATTGTGTGGGTAACACTTCGTAATTCCTTCCAAATTTACGCACCAGGGTGTTAGAAAGACTGCATGAGGGACACCTCAGAGGAGTTCCAGAGGTTCATAAAGAAAATCGGCCTCTGCACCTCATCATCCAGCCACGAATGGGTTGGCAGAGAGGTTTGTACAGACCTTCAAAAAGGCAATCAAAACTGCAACGTAAGATAGACAATTTCCTCTTTCTCTATAGAAACGTGGTACACACAACAACCTGTCAAACACCAGCAATGATGTTCTTAAACAGTAACCTGATATCTCACCTGGACTTACTGAAACCTGACAGTTGGAGGGACATGCAATACAAACAGTACCATCAAATGTATGAGAAACCAACCACAAGCTTCCATGTGGGAAAAGGCGTCCTTGCACAAGGCTATTGGACTAAATGGCAACCAGGAAAAATAATCACTACAACAGACGTGGGAGAGACCACATGGAGACGGCATGTAGATCAAATCTTGGATGCTCAAGTGAAGGAGACATCAATTACCTCAGTTCCAGAAGACCTGCAAAGCGATGTGCTAGCAGTCCAGACAACGAATGCAGCAGTGCTTACCACAGCATGCAAAGAGACGTTCCACCAGTCACTACAACGGTCCAGAACGAAACAGAGACTTCAGCTTTGACTGATTTCGTCAGCTTTGACTGATTTACCTGATTCATGTGTGGATACAAAGCTCCCAAAGCCAATTCCACAAAGGTTTCACACACGTTATCCTGAGAGACGAAAAAACTCACCTCAGAGAGTAAACCTATAATTATAAGCAAGAGAGTGGTACAAGAACTGTAATAAGTTGAATTGTTGGTTGTTGCAGTATTAAACTAAAAGGGGAGTGTAGTGTCTAATGTTTGTAGGGGAATTGGGTCTTACTACTTTTTGATATGTGTAAAGGTATTTAATAAACGCTCCATCAATATTTATAGACGTAATTAATTCATAAATTAATATTATAATTGATCAACTTGATTGAGAATCACATTAAATAATAACAGGGGCACCACCCAACGACTTTAGCTTATTGCATGGCTCGATGGGAAACCAGGTCTAATCTTTGTATTAACAGGTCTATGCTGAACTGAATTACTGATTGTACAATGTAATGATATGCACTAGGCTACTGATTAGGTCTGCCTTAGTGTTTTTTTGTGTATTTAAAAATAATTGTTTCATTAATATATAATAACTAGTTCGATCACATGGACAATGTTATATGCATAATCAAATATGCTGCAGCCTAGTTATATTCACTGTTGCTTTTCATATAGAAGACCGTGCAATTGAGTGATACCTGTCATTTTTGTTGTTGTGAATTTAGATATAAACGTTAAATTCATATATAAATAACCATATTTAGCCCTGCAGACTTACAGTATAATCATATGCAATATTGATGAAAACGTTTTTTTTGTGAACCAACACGTGTTTATTAAAAGAACTTTAGCCATGCCATTTTTATAAAATGGGACTTCAGTTTAGTAATGCCCCTCACCACTCATCTTAGATTTCTTTAGAATGTCTATCAAATTCCTCCTGCTCACTGATTAATAAAATAAAAGTACGTTAAGTTGATTTAGCCAATTTAATACTGCGTTGGAGAGCAATAAGGCATGGTGCATTAACTTAAAACGTTAATATCAATAAACATGGCCTAGTGCAAGAAATTAGTATCTATCCTTAGCTAATCCAATAACCTTATCTAATAACCCAACGTTACGCAATGGCCGAACAATAACTAGCAAATTAATTAATATATAGATCGTCTATACTTTAGTTTAGCCTACGGCAACGCATCAGGGGCAGCTGGGTGGTGAAACTGCCTGGTCTATATTTTCCTTCGACGTATATCTCTGCCTGTGTTCCAGGTCTCCAGCCTCCCCCTTCTCATTCATTTTAACCGGTAGCTAACCAGGTTATTGAGCACATTTTCAAAGTGTCAGCCATTTCACCTTCAAAGCTAAATAAATATACTTTTAAAAAGTAGATTTAATGCCTATGGTTTTTGGAATAAGTCGAATCTAAAACTGAGGGTTATCGAACACATAAGAAAATGAGGCAGAGGCTGGATTTAAAGCCTAGCTAAAACAAAGGTCTTACGCTGGCATTCTGCCGCTGCGCCTCCACATACCTTGAATTTCTCAGCGCAGAACAAAGTCTTATTTAGTCATCCTATTTATGTCGGCTATAAACGCCTATGTTAACTTGTGTCTACGAGGTAAACCAAATGTTAACATTACGTATGCAAATAACGTAATATTAAAATCGTCAAGCCATAATGCAAGAAATCACTTGAACGTTTTGTTTGAGAATTTGAACTAGGCTAACTGAATACATATTACTAATGACATTAGTTAGAATATCTAAGAGAAAATAACTTGGGAGCGAAACAGAAACACCACATTTCATTCAATTGCAGCCTCTGCAAATGTAACGACTATCCAACCATCCATTAGCCTTACCGCTTATCCTGTACAGGGTCACGGGTGGGCTGGAGCCTATCCCAGCAGACACAGGGCGAGAGGCGGGGTACACCCTGGACAGGTCGCCAGTCTATCACAGGGCATGTAACGACTAACATAGCCTATATTCTATAGCCTAGTTTAAGATGTAGCCTAGTTCAGAGTTTATACACCGGCTCATGTGACATAATTATAAACGCGTTAATTGGATGTTGCATATCGAAGTGCACCTTGGGAGTCATGGCTTGGTTTTGCGTGTCACTGAGGATGATTTACAGCGATTTTGAGTTAATTTGGTTTTATGGTTTCAGAGGAGTTAGTTCAAATCCAACCAATAAACGACTAAACTTGGCTATTTATAAAAAATTCAGTTTTCAAGGAACATTTAAAATTTTAAATTTAAATCTTAAAATTGTGATGTGAATCAAAATACAAATATTGTATAGAAGTATGATATAAATTGGTCCAATATGGAAGCAGTTAAAAATCCAAATGTACAGTACTGTTTACAGTAATACATTTTGAATCATAATACAAATATTGTATGGAAGTGTAAGGAAGTGATTTATGTTTTATATGTGATTTATGTGTTCGCCAGCAGAGGGCCCTGTTGCTGTTCTGTGCCGTTATTGTAATTTTGAGTGATATCAGCCCTCTGCAGCTACCGTAATGTACAGTTCTTCTTTATAGTTGAAAGGTAAGGAGGGCTCCCGATCGCGGTACTGATAAAATCACCTTAAGCTATAAATGCAAATATGTGTTATTATTTTCTGAAGCTTATGTACTCTAAAAAGGTAACTTTATTTTTCTATGCCGAGTGTTAATGAGCTAGCTTCATGCACGTGACATTGAAATCTGATTTATGAGCTTATAAGCACTTTTGTAAAAGACAGTTCTTCTTTGTGTGTTGAAAGGACAATAAATGAGGACGGTTTGTTCAACCTCAACCACCAATACGAGTCCTGTGTGCCCTGTCTACACTGCCGATCCCAGTATACACCTAACACAACGCAGACATCTCCCGGGGGGCTTTGCCATCGCAGAGATAGGGTTACGTCTTTGGTGCCGTGACCCGGATGGTGGTTTACAGGAGGACTAACAGCCAACCTGTGGACAGTGAACAGCTTCACTGGCTGTATCCTCAGTGCTCACTGATTTGTTGTTTTGAGTTTTAAGATTTGAATTGAAGCTAATTGCTGTTTATTTTTTACAAGATTGTTGGACATTTTCAGTTGACTCCGGTTGAATGGTTAATTTTGTTGTTCTTTATTTTACATGAGTCAAACCAACCAAGTTCATATTTAACACAGTCACTCATAATTTTTATTTATCATTTCACACAAACCAAACATGCAGAGCCACAGTGAAGATACCCTTCGCCGTCCTTTGTCAACCATTACCCCTGCAGTGAGGCCAAAATTATACCACACCTCAGGACAAAAGGGTGGCCCAGATGAGACAATTAATGCCTCTGACCAAACAGTAATTACCATGAATCCTGTCAAGCCCCCAACACAGTACATCCAGCCACATCAGGGGCTAACCACATGCCTCCACCTCCTACAACCCAGAGCCCAGGCCATGTTAACACTTTGGGCCCTCAAGTTGCATCTCCCATCCAGGCCCCTTCCCTTCCTCAAATGGCAACTGACAGATTCAATATGGTTCCTCTGGCTCTGTCTGGTCATACTGGATTCACCCAGATGCATCAAGTTAAAAATGTTCAAGTGTTCAGTGGGGGTGCTGAATGCAGAATCATGATTGAAGACTGGATCAGAGACATGCAGTATCTTCTGGACGCTGGGGGGCTACCATCTCACCTCAGTTTCGCAACCATTGTCCGACATCTGAGCGGTAAGGCTAGGAGGCTTGTCCTGAATCTTTCCCCGTCAGAGCAGCTGCCTGAAAGGGCTTTTGATGAGCTGAGGGCAGAGTATGGTAACATGCAGAGATCCCTGGACCCGCTAGCTGATTTTTTTGAGAGGACTCAACGCTCAGGGGAGACAGCCTGCTCTTTTGCCATTGCTTTGGAGGCCACACTAAGGGAGGTGGAAGATGCTCAGAACAGGGGCCAACTATTTTTGGACCGTGATGCAAAATTGGTCCGGCAGTTTATAAGGGGGCTGACAGATGAGGAAGAGGATTGCACCCATGAAGCCACGGTTACTGAGCTTTCGAGACCTGCAAGTGGAGCTTAGAAATCTTGCAAGAGAAACAAAGAGATTTAATCCCCAGCACAAACAGAAAAAAGCATTCAGCCAGGTCCAAACGGCTGGGAATAAACCCCGAAGTGGATCAAGCGATCGAACAGATGCAGGAAAACACAACTCTGAGATTTCTGAATTTACAGCCCTGGTAAAAGGCTATGAACCAGGAAGAACAAAGTAAACGACAAGCCCAGCTGGAGTCAAAGTTTAATCCTGCCCCATCTTCCTTCAGATCAAACCCAGGGAACAGGTACGCAAGCAGAAGGGCCGCAGTAGTATGCCATCGCTGTGGCAGACCTGGGCATCTTGCAAGGTCCTGCAGAACCGTGTTGCCTGCTGGTGAGCCACCCGCAACTACCGATGCACATGCTGCTGCTATGCCGGATGGCAGTGCTCCTGCCGGTGGCCAGTATTTAAACTCCTAAGACCTGTGGTGGCAGGGGCAACCATGGGCACGCATCAAGGCCCCCAACAAGAAAAAGTGGAAATGCAGGCGTCACAAGAGCCAGCGACACCCCTGGTCAGACCCTTAAATTAGGGCCAGGTTGAAGTAAATGGCACAAGTTGTAGGGCGCTGATTGACTCCGGTTCCCAGGTGACTACGGTGACAGATGTTTTCTGGCGCTCGCACCCGGAACTCTGCAGACAGGAGCTGCAGAGATCCAGTATCCCTATGGAAGGGGCCGGTGGTCATGCTATTCCCCACTATGGTGTGCTACATATTACTCTTAAAGTCCTGGACAAAGAACTCAACAATGTGCCTGCTTTTGTCATTCCTGTTACTGAGTACCGGTCCACAGTTCCTTTACTAGTGGGGACCAATGTGATACGTGCTTCCAAATGCCACCTTGAAACGGAATATGGGAAGCAGTTTCTAGTTGTGATAAAAGAGAAACATCCTGAATGGTACACTGCTATGATGGAGGGGGGCAACACCGACCCAGGTGGACATAATGATCGTGTAGGCCCTGCATGCTATACTGGCCGCAAAATGTGTGTACCCGCCGGCAAAGAAGTAAATGTCATGTGCAGAGTGAACGGTGGACCAAGACGGAAAACTTACACCGCTCTGATAGAAAGCAATGTCAACTCCCAGCTGCCAGAGGGACTGATAGTGGGCAGAGTCCTCACTTATGTGAAAAAAGGTGTTGTTCCAGTCAGAGTCATGAACCTGTCAGCACGACCAATCCAAATCAGACCACATGCTCATCTTGCAGAAGCGTTCCTTGTTAGAGATGTGTTAGAGTGGAAAGACAACAGGGAATATCCAAATGGTGCTGAGCAGCTAAGTCCCGGGAATCCAAATGTGGCAGGTAACAGGTCGGAAGTGTGCCAAAGCCAAGACCAAGTTATCCATCCAACATCACAATAGCTGCACCCTTACCTGGACAGTTGATCTTAGCAGTGCTGCCGTTGAGAGCGAGGAGCAAAGAAGACATCTTAAGCAGCTGGTGGAGAAGAACGCAGACATTTTCTCGCAACACCCTATGGACTTTGGGCATACTAAAACAATGCAGCACGAAATCCCTCTGATTGATCCCAAGCCTTTTCGCCTCCCGTACCGCAAAATACCTCCTTCCCAGTGGCAGGATGTCCGTAAACTTCTGAAAGATATGGAAGAGGCAGGTGTCATCCGCCCTAGTGAGAGCCCCTATGGGGGGACCAATGTGATACGTGCCTCCAAAGTTCGCCCATTGTGGTAGTGGTGAAGAAGGATGGGTCGTTGAGAATATGTGTTGACTACAGAAGATTGAATTCCTGTAGTACAAGAGATGCCTTCCCTCTCCCCAGAATCGAGGATGCGCTGGAGGCCCTTGGTCAAGCCAAGTACTTTTCAACACTGGATCTAACATCTGGTTACTGGCAGGTGGAGGTTGCTGAGCACGATAAGCATAAAACAGCCATCACCACCTCTCTATGGGTCTCTATGAAGCAAACAGAATGCCTTTCGGTCTACAGAATGCCCCATCAACATTCCAAAGGTTGATGACATGCTGCTTTGGAGACTTGAACTACTCACACCTCCTGATCCAGCTCGATGGCCTCATCATCTTTTCAAAGAACTTTGAGGAGCATCTACAACGTCTTCAGTTGGTGTTGAACACGGCTTGAAGCTCAAACCTTCTAAGTGTCACCTAATGAGGAAGGAAGTCCAATACCTAGGACACTTAGTGTCCTCAGAAGGTATTCGCACAGACCCAGAAAAAATAAGCAAAGTGAAAGATTGGCCACAACTGACTAATCCAAAGGAAGTCCTGCAGTTTTTGGGCTTTGCGGGATACTACAGGAGGTTCGTTGAGAGCTATGCAAAGCTTGCTGTACCCCTGTACCGTCTGACCTCCGGTGACCCTAAAAGGAAAATAAGGGGGAAAAAGATGCCTGCTGCTCCGGACACACCCTTCCTCAGGACAGATGAGTGCACAAAAGCTTTCAACGCTTTCAAGAACTTGTCCATTACAGTGAGATGAAACTTAAAAATCCAAAATGGCACAAAATCCATCATGGCGGACTATAAGGGTTCTAGATGCACATTTTTTTTCTTCGGGATTACATGCACCTGTATACCACGTTTTAGGTCAAAATATGACACGGGCGTTGGGGCGTGGCTTTTTCAAATTTTTACTTTTGGTTGTCTTGTATAGCGCCCCCTTTGGGTCAATTGGTATGGCACTTGTATGGCAGAATGGGACATATGGGTGTCAATGCCCAATCAAAGTTACATCTGTATGACATTCCATCTCACAGGAATTTACACAGGTTAGGAGGAATAAATAATAATAATAATAATAATAATAATAAGAAGAAGAATAATAATAAATATAGCTGCGATGGCAGCCCTGACCGGGGTCTATGCTATGGCACTTCATGGCACATTCCCATGAGTCATGACAGTAAATTGGGACCAGAAGATAGCAATATGTCACAACATTGCAATGAGCAATGACATTTTAAGGGGTTTATGGTATTGACAAGACCTATGCTGTTAGCTAAGCTTTGGCAATGTTAGTAATAGTAGAAAGTATTAGTAAATTGTGTAATTGAATGCTTAAAAATGCTGTGCAGCGTAACTCACGATGTCCTCTGCCTCTGCACACCACTGATTTTGCCAAACTATTTAAAGTTTGAACAGCATTTTAAAAAATTAAACAATGTGTAAACATTTGTGCAGAACCATGGTAAAATGTGCGTGTGTTGCTGACAAAGTATGTATTTGTAAAATAGGTCATTGGAAGTAATATGGCAATAAATTGACAGATTATGTCCAACTGGTAGCACAGAGAAAACTAACCATAACATATGATTCTTCAAACATTACAAACTACAAACATCCTTTGTAGTGTTATGAAGGATGATGGTCATGTTTAGCTTCGAAACTATATCCATGACAATTTTAATAGCTTTTTAGTTTGAAGACACACTCGTTTGTAATTTCATTGGTCTGTGGTGGCCATGTTATTTATGGTACAGACTGTTCCTTTAAGGTTTTAAAGCTCTATTCACATAGATACTAAGTGCAAAGTTTTGTGAGCATTGCTGTAACAGTCTGCTAGGAAATGTCGTTTGATTTTCACAAAATCCAAAATGGCAGAAAATCCATCATGGCGGACTTTATGGGTTCTAGAGGCAAATGTGTTCCTTATGGGAAAAGGGACCTGTCCAGCAATTTCCACATCTTTAAACGACATGGGACGCAGGGTTTGGTCTTTCAAAGTTGACCATTTTTGGTTGCCTCGTATAGCGCCCCCTGTGGATTTATTAGTATGGCACCTGTATGGCAGGGTGTAGCCTATGTGTGCCTATGCTCATGCAAAGTTACATCTGTCTTTGACATTCCACCTCACAAGAATTTACAAATTACTACAGATTTGGGAATAATAATAAGAAGAAGAATAATGTACGCTAGCAAATACAATAGAGTTTTACAATAGAGTGCATTTTCACTGCATAGACCCCTAATAATAAACGCTAGGAAATACAATAGGGTTCTATGCATTTTCACTGCATAGACCCGTAATGATGAATGCTAGCAAATACAATAGGGTTCTATGCAGTTTCACTGCATAGACCCCTAAGACCCCTAATCATAATAATACTAACAATTACAAGAGTTGACCGGCTGTACCAGCCGGCCACCTAATAAATGATAGTGATCTAAGAATGTTAGCAGGTCAGGTATGAAACGTGGGTATGGATCTCTAAACAAAGCAGTATGAGGAAGCCAACTGCTATAAGCTAAGCACCAAATGCAATGTATTAAGATAGCGGAAGTAACTTTGTGACGAGGGGTTAGCTGCCTTGCAGCGGGGAATTCAAAGTCCATTGATGGTTTAATGAGCAAAGATTGTGTGGTCCTTATTAGCAGATATTCGAAAGTTCTTGATGGAACGTGGCCATGATGGTTTAATGAGCGAAGATTGTGCTTGGAAAGGCGTCCTTAGTAGCAGACATTCCAATGTTCTCGATGGAACGCGGCTTTCTGAAGCGGATCGCGTGGTTGAGTATGTTGTGCAATCATTTCTGATCTCGACAGGAATGATCTTTCCCTCTTCAAGATAGGTTAATCGCAAAGGTCTGTCCTGTTGAGTCTGCTTTTATCAAACGGTCAAAGGGGATTTGTCCCTTTACACAGGTTTGGGGGCAGGCAGATGGGTGACCACATGGAATTTATAGAGCTTTGACTAAATCCATATGTTTCTATTATCAAACTTGTAAATGTTCTACAAAGTTATGCAAAGTATATGTCTCCTTGTTACGAATGTTTTAGTACCAAACAGTATTTATACTCGCTGGAATAGAAGAGATATCTTCTAAAACAAAAACATAATTATACATTCAATAAACTCATGTAATTACAAACAAAATATTATACTTCAATTCTCATCATTGTCAATGTCCTTGTTCCATTAATTTGTTCAGTTATTTTGTTAAGCAACCAATCTCTCAATGCTTGGAAAATTCAGATTTGGCTGTTAGGGTAGAGATAAAATTGGCTCTCTGGTAGAATTATCTACCTTGAAAGAGGGAAGAGGCTTCCCCCTCCTTTCCTGGCATTCCAGGGGGTCCTCTGTCCAGACCCAAAATGTATTGTTAAGGTTGTATGACCTTGTTCTCATGCAGAAACCCCAAAAGCCAGGCATTGTTATCTGATCAAGATAACTGTCCTGTCTCATGGGTCTGGAGTCACTTTACACCCTCCTCAAGAACCAATTGGCAGTGGGGGTTTAACGTGTGAAGTTGATTCTCGTACATATCCATCTGGAACTCGATGGCAGATGAAACATCAGTACAGGGAATCAACATCATTCACACTTCTCCATACATATGCATTTGGTGCATTAAAACTGTATGGCTCGTGACTAGGTTGTTACCCACTTGACTCAAACATAAGGACACGAAGGAATTGCTAAACAAGACAACTGATATGTAGAGAACGTTAATGTTGCCTATCCTATTTCTAATAACTTTCTGCTAAAGAAACAAACGTTATCAAAAGTAAAACTTATAAGAAAAGTTACAAACGTGCTCTTTTGACTGGCATTATAGTCAAGGGTCTCTAAGCATATTTCTTTAAAAAAAAAAAAAAACGTGAGGGAGGTTAGTGACTGGGGTCATGGTCAGTAGATACTAGAGCAGATAGAGGAAAGGGCTGCTGTTGGAGATTGTTTCTCTTTTTGCCCTTTATGCCTTAACGGCACTTTGTTGGTGTTGGTTACAGCTATGTTTTCCTAGGTTCTACTTTATGCTTTAGAGTAGGTTTAATCGTTTTCTAGTTTGCTTTTGTTAAAATGGACCCATTTTAAGATGGGCGGTAGGCTATTGGTTTACTATGAGTTTATTTATTATGTAAATTTCGGAGTTTAGGTTGTTATCAGAGACATGTATTAGCACGCCTTTTCTTGAAGGAATTTCTTAATGTCTTAGTGGATTCGCTGATTAAGCCATGGTTGTAGGACTGGATCGTGATAAGGTGTGTTTTTGGTGTAGCCAAGAACTGGGTCACAGCATGGATGGCCGGATTGTTGACTTGCATTTCGAACAAATCTCTATCTTAAGACTGTGCTTTCCTCGAGGTGAGGTGGTAATTATTTGTTGTCTTTTGTTGGGTTTTGATTGGTTGCAAGTGACCACAAGGGCTTGTGGTGGCCTAGCTAGAATTGGTTCTTTTTGTAATTTCCATGGGGTGCTATTGAGGACACCGGCTTTGGCCAGTCGAACTGCTTCATCACTTCCCATTTTGTTAGGCTCAGGGATTTGAGTGTCTTTTGAACCTCTTCCAGTACACTTGCATGTCATGTTGTTCCACCATATTGCCACAAGGCTGGATTAGGGACTTGTGTTTGGTAGCTTTGTTGACATTCACCTTGAGTGGGACTTTTGGTTTGTTTACTTGGGCCCACATTTGGTTGTGTTTGCAATCAATGAGCGGGGCCAGGCAAGTTAGCAGATCTTGTCCAATCAGCAGTGGTTGGGTATTCAGGTTCGACGCATATACTGGATGAGTCAGCTTGACGTTTCCAATGGTGAGGTCTAATATAGGTTTTGTAGTTATCGGGGACTTGTGTTGGGTGATCCCGGTGACCTTAAAATTGCATTTCTCTATTTTAATCCATTTTGCTGTGGAGGCGGTTGCATGGTTCAGTGTCATGAACAATGTCTTACTCTTTAGGCAGATTTCAGCTCCAATGTCCAGCAAAGCGTTGCACTCCAGAATGTCTTCCAAACTGGTTTTGAGGTAGATCCCATTGGCTGTGCCTTTTCGTTTTAGGTCTCCCAAGAACTGCAACAGGGGCTTATGCTTTTGAGTTTCTTGTTTCTCAGACTGTTTATTAGGCCAGATCTTGTGTTTTGGCATGACTGGCGGACGATGGAGATTCACTCGGCCTTCAAGGGGAGTGGTGTCGGTTATTGCTCCTGTTCTTACTGTTAGGACTGCAGCTTCAGGACCACGTTGTGGGTCCCTTGTTACTGAGTCAGTCAGAGGTTGTGGCATTTCATCACATTCAACAGGGAACACTAGCGGGGGCTCTTCCACTTCTAGTCGTAGTTTCCTGTTTTTTTGTTCTTTGTCTACTCGATCTTCTATGATGGTCTGCATCAGCTCTTTTAGTTCCAAGGAAGCGATTCCTGAAATTTCAGTGGACCCATGTTCGTTTGGGTCAGTTGTGCGGCGATCAAGTGACTGGCAGTTTTGCTGTCGCTGAGAACGTTTTTTCCCTTGCTCATTTCCTCTGTGGGAATTCCAGGATGAGTGTCGCCGCTTGTCTTGTTGATAGCTGACTCTTATGTTTTTGGTTCTGTGGTTGCCCTTGCTTTTGATCGCGGTGCCAACGACTGTTTTGGTGCCATTTGTTTCCCGATGGGAATGTGGATTGAGAGGTATGCTTTTCAGTCACAGCTCCCTCTAATTGGAGCGGTTGCTTTTGTTGTACAGTCAAGACTTCAGGTTCTCCTCCAGTTGTCTTCCTAGCTGTCACTTTGGCTTTTGTGAAAGCCTCGGTGGCTAATACACGTTGGTCAGTAATTGTCATTTGGGCCGGGACAGTGTCTACCGATATTAGATGACTTACTGAGGGGTGCAGATTGCTGAGGAAGAGTTCTTCTTCCATTCCCGGGGTGTTTGTGCTTGCGAAGTAGGCCACTGAGTCGGTGGTAGAATGTATTTGGGGGCTCTTGACGAGCTTGTCGAGCGCTATATGAGTTGCCCATGTCAGGGGCGGCATATAGGGTTCCTGAGAACTCACGTTGGAGTGCATCGCAGAGAGCACTGAAGTTGTTTTGGGTTGGGATGGTCTGGCGACGAATAAAGGAGGAGACTTCTCCATTGGAGGTCCGTTTCAGTAGCCTAATATTGTCAGCTACTGTGGCTACCGGATATGTGGTCACGGCTTCTGACAGGTCCCAGAGGTAGGCTGTCATTGTTGGCGCCTAATTTTGGTTCAAACGTCTTTATTGTTTGTGCCAGTTCCTCTAGTTTCTCTGGAGGGACTGTGTGGTGGAGGCCTTGATCATAGTTGGAGCTCTGGTGGGGTCCATCCCATTGCCATGGTGAGGAGGAGCCCTTGTATCGGTCTGCCCAGAGTTGGTCTCTGGTTGTTGAGCTGAAGTGGGGCCTATCATTTTCCCTTGTGGGGTCCCCAGTGACGTGGGTGGCTGCCGGTTGAATTCTTGTCTCCGAAGTATATTGGGGACACCTTGGATCGTAGTGGGACTGGTTCTCACTTCTCGGTGGTTCCCCGGTTCTGTAGGTACTAGTTTCCTGGTTCTGTTCCTCATGGAACCATGGAATAGATAGTTTCTCCAGGGCTCT
Organism: Galaxias olidus; assembly: GCA_026901105.3. Taxonomy (NCBI): domain Eukaryota; kingdom Metazoa; phylum Chordata; class Actinopteri; order Galaxiiformes; family Galaxiidae; genus Galaxias; species Galaxias olidus. The sequence goes on from JAPMUY010003166.1 coordinate 86,864, forward strand.
CTATGTTCTATACTGTTGAACATTCCTGAGCTTTCAAGGTCAGCTAAGGCTCCTTCAATTGTTTCACAGTGGGTTTGATAACTTGCTGCCTTTTGGTTTAAAACCATATTTTCTTCTTTGAGGGCAGTGTTACTTGTAATTGCTTTAGCCAGCTGATTATTTGCACGTTGGAGTTCTGCGTGGTTGTTGATTTCCTATTCTTGTTGCTCAATTTGATCGTCTTTATGTGCAGCTTGCTGTATGACCTCGATCAGGATCTGGATGAGTTGACCTGGACTTGCCCCAGCCTCAGGGCGTAGTCGGAGTAGTTGTTCAATCTTATCTTCCAGTGGTCCTATTTGTTCCTTTTGTTCCTCTCTTTTGGCCAGTTTCTTTTCCACTTGTCGTAGTTCATACTGTTTGTGGCCAATGTTGTCTTCGACTTTCTTCACATTTTGTTGGTTTTCTGTCCGTTGGTTTGGCTCGGCAGAGATGTTTACTACTATGTTGCACGTGTCTTTGGACGGCGTGTTCACAAACTTCCGTTGATGAGAGAGGTTTAAGTAAATACATGAGCGGAATACTACAGAATCTTTCTTGGCGGACGTCGTCTTTGACTTTCTTCATATTTTGTTGGTTTTCTGTCTGTTGGTTTAGCTCGGCAGAGAGGTTTCCTACTATGTTGCACATGTCTTTGGACGGCTTGTTCACAAACGTCCGTTGATGAGAGAGGTTTAAGTAAATACATGAGCAGAATACTACAGAATCTTTCTTGGTGGGAATTTTGGCAGTGGCATCCCTTTTGGGATGGCCAGGGTTCCTCTCTTTGGTGAGTTCCCCAATGATTTGTTCAATCTGCTTGCAATCGGCCATATTGAGGGGAGTGTTAGCTTTTGGTGGCATAATCTAAGGTCAGAGTAGTCTCCTATTTGCAGGATCACTTGTTTGGAACTGTCACTAAGATAAAGCCAATCTAACTCACTTTAAGTGTAAAATTAAAATCACAATTTGAAAATTAAGATGACAATTGAAATCAACAATAAAACAAAAAATTAAAATTGAAGTTTTGAAGTAAAACTCATTTACAAGAACATTTTAAGTGAAATAAACAAAGTGAAAATCTAATTCCTATTTTATTTACTTTATGTACTCTCTTTCTCAAACTATGTTTAAGGATTGGTGAGGATCTACCCTGAAACGCACACAAAATACTTTCAGTGCAAAGTATTGGGCCTTAATCTAGGTTCTCTAGTAATGGTCCCCGTCAGTGTGGAACTGTAACAGGGCTGCTGCAGGGAGGGGGTTTCAGTTGCTACACAAAACCCCTAACACTCTAGATTCGCTGACTGTCAAGGCACATAGACCACTGATTAACACTCACTTTGATCACAATACAACCAATTTTAAACTCAATTTAAAATTAAAATACAAAATCGGAATCAAATTTCAAATTACCAACCAACTTTAAAAGTTATAATTAATAATCAAGATCAATATCCAAATTTAAATCAAACCAAAATCAGAGATATAATTAATAATCTAAGTTAACTTAATTCTAACTAAGTTAAAATTTTAAACCCACAAGGCAAAATCTAATTTCCTCTTTCATGCACTCCCTTTCCTAAACTATGTTTAAGGATGGAGATAAGCTACAACTTGTTTATTAGTGCGTTCAAACAAGTCTTTCTTGTAAGGGGTTAACTGGAAAACAAAAATAGAAAAATGGGCCTGGCCCTGTAAAGGTGCAGTATGTAAGTTTGAATTTCTAGCAATAAATTAAGATTTTTATGGTTTTTTACATTTATTACATACCTCCTGTAGGATATCATTAAACCAAATGCTCAGAGAGAAAGTGTGCTATATATGAGCGCCCTGGGCCCTGCATTCAGCTTTTAAAAAATCTAGGGACGCCCACCTATCCCCAACCAAGGAGTCAGGAGAGATTTTGCAAGGAGTAAGGACTACCTGCCTGTCAATCCCCTCGCGTGCACACTCCTAGGTAAAATCCCTGCTTACAGCGTCACCCTCCAAACAAGCTTGCTGTTACAATTCGCTTTGCAGACAAAAGTAGCAGCGGTGTAAACTAGTAGTTGCATGTCGTTGCAAAAAACTTGGCTTGTCAAATTGCCTAGTGCAGTTTTAGAACGTTAGAATGTTGGACATAGCTACACAGCAACGTATCGTAGCTAATCGCAGCTAAATAAAAACGATTGTCATGCACTAGCTCATACTAATAGTGGAATCAAATTATGAAATAGTTTTTGTTATCGTTAGCTTACGGTATGTCGTTACTATGGAAACGGTCATTTGTGTCTGTGCTCGTTGCATTGGTGTGAACCACTCAGTTTTAGAGCGTTTACGATCAGATGTTCGGGATTCTTTTGTTTCTCACCTCGGAATCAGACATCGCCTTATGCGTTGTTGGTGATAACCAAAAATATGCACAACATACACATGATTCATGAAACACTGCCTTGCTCAGGCTCATGAAGTCAAGTCAGTGCGTGCACGGGCATGTGTTTGAGGGATGGGCCATTGAGAGGGATAGGAGGGACCAAAGACTCAGGAGGTTGGCCTTTTTGAGTGTTGTGATTAAAATTCTTGCAATTTTTTCCCCAATTCTCTAGAACTACATACTGCACCTTTAACTAGGTTTACTAGTAAATTCTCACACTGGTTCTGTATGGTATTTCAACAGGGCTGTTGCGGGGAGGGGCTTTTGATTGCTCAGCAACGCCCCTTACAATCTGGGTTCCACATTCTAGTGGACATGTGACATGTTACATCACTGGGCTCTGCAATGCAGGCAAGACGGTCACTCGATGCTTAGTCAATGTGAACGCTTTCAAACAATGGCGCAGGCACAACGGTAACGCTTGTGCAAGCGATTCATGAAAGCATGCATTAAGGTGGCGGTACCAGGACGCTTATATGATTCTAGCGTTGCTATCCGGCTAGCATGTAGAAATCACTATTTCGGTTACTGTTTTTCAGAACAGAATTAGAGAGATCAGATAATTAATCTGAATGTCCCTAGCCTACTCTCTTCCCAAATCTTAGATTACCCATAGAAAAAGGTGACGTCTTTCATAAGAGAGGCACAACTATTATATCCACCGTCCGTGGGTAAATAGTACAACAAACCAACCAACCAGGTCTAATCTTTGTATTAACTGTATTAAATTAATATTAGTTCAATATTAACGCGAATATGAAAGTTAAATATTTCAGTCTCAGTTTTGAAGTAGTAAATTCTAGTTGTATGAATGGATGAATCATATGCATGAAGGAAAGGAGTTTTAACAAACAATGTCATTTATTTCTTATTCTAGGCAAGCTATGTACAGATACAATGAATGCATACAATGATGATAGTGATCTAGGAATGTTAGCAGGTCAGGTATGAAAAGTGGGTATGGATCTCTAAACAAAGCAGTATTAGGAAGCTAATTGCTATAAGCTAAGCACCAAATGCAATGTATTAAGATAGCGGAAGTTACTCTGTGACGAGGGGTTAGCTGCCTTACAGTGGGGAATTCAAAGTCTGTTGATTGTTTAATGAGCAAAGATTGTGTGGTCCTTATTAGCAGATATTCCAAAGTTCTTGATGGAACGCGGCCTTGATGGTTTAATGAGCGAAGATTGTACTTGGAAAGGCGTCCTTAGTAGCAGACATTCCAATGTTCTCGATGTGAAGCAGATCGCGTGGTTGATTATGTTGTGCAATCATTTCTGATCTCGACAGGGATGACCTTTCCCTTCTGCAAGATTGGTTAATCGCAAAGGTCTGTAGGGGAACCAATCACCGAATCTTCCCCCCTCTCTGGTTCAGATCAAAGGAACAGGCCCAAATGGCCATTGTGAACACTACAGGGGGGGCCAGCCTGTTCCTCTCACACAACTCCTGAGATTTGGACAGAGCAGCACACTGCTTCCACTCTAAGGATTATTAAATTGGGATTAAGAAACTGTCGCCTAAATTCAATGAAATTATTGAACATTGAACATGAGAAGATATTGTAATATCAATTGTGTCTATTTTGTAATAATTATATATTTTTTATTGTTTTTCTAAGCTAACTAACATAATCAGCCTGATATTGACATTTTGTAAGCTTTGCAGACGCTATATAGAACATATTCCAAGCATACAGGTATAAATAGAAAGAAAATTATTCGAGCTAAGCAAGCTGGCAACCGTTATCTCATACAGTGAGAGAATTTACACCTCTGTCCACTGGCCTGTGGCCTCAGGTGACCCCAGCCACCTTTTGGTACCTCCTTTCTCAAACAAGCTTTAAATAGACTTTCCATTCAGGAAACTATCGCTTTTTAACATCTGCAAGAATGGGGTCGGCCACCTCGTTCTAACAGGATAAAAATTGCACCCCCTTTATTCCTTGACCACGCGTCTGCTAGCAACTCTCACTCAGAACAAAGGAAATAGGCCTTGGACCTCACTACCAGAAGAGGTCAATGAACACGTCAAAGAAGACCCAAAACCCACGTTTCTTTTCCACGTTTATTCAAACAAGGAACTAACTTTCAGAACTTTCAAACTTCACAACTTCCAACATTTCTTTAAACGATTCAGAACTTTACCAAAGAAACCACGGACTTCTCAAATTTGGTCCAGCCGCAACAGCAGGCCTAAGACCAATCATTCAGTGCCACAGCTCCGCCTTCCTTCTCACAGTAACGTAAACTCATGCTTTTCATAACGTTGAGCGTTTGGATGCTAGAGACGACTTTACTGATGTGTACCATAATTTGTCAATATTTTAACTGTTATACTGTGTATGCTTAGATACTAACCACTTTAATTTATCAATGTCATCATTTAGTCATTCTTTGTAGTACCGTAATTTTCATGTGTTTTTAGACAAGTAAATAAATATAATTGCTTTGCAATCAAACCCAGCTGTGTCATATCTTCGTTTTCATACAATCATTTATCCTCGTAACATAGAACGTCACTACTTCAGAATTGAGATTAAAACATTAACTATTACATTATTAAATTAATGCTGAATTGATTCGGTTTCCCACAGAGCCGTGCTTAGCCTAAGCTAAAATTCTGTGTGGTGGTGCTCCGTATACTAGGTAATTACCCTTCATCACCTTGATAGATCATAATATTAATTATGAATTAATTGATAATCTACAAAAATTGATAAAGAATAATTTACACACAAGAAGTAGTAAACCAGTCACCCTACAGGTCTGTCCTGTTAAGTCTGCTTTTATCAAACGGTCACAGGGGGTGTGTCCCTTGACACAGGTTTGGGGGCAGGCAGATTGGTGACCACATGGAATTATAGAGCTTTGACTAAATCCATGTGTTTCTATTATCAAACTTGTAAATTTTCTACAAAGTTATGCAAAGTCTATGTCTCCTTATTAAAAATGTTTTAGTACCAATCAGTATGTATACTAGCTGGAAAAGAAGAGTTATATTCTAAAACAAAAACATAATTATACATTCAATAAACTCATGTAATTACAAACATAATATTATAATTAAATTCTCATCATTGTCAATGTCAACTTGTTTGTAGTTATTCCGTTAAGCAACGGAAATCCTTGGAAATTTCCTTAGTCCTTGGAAAATTCAGATTTGGTTGTTAGGACAGAGATAAATTGGCTCTCTGGTAAAGTTATTTCCCTTGAAAGAGGGAAGGGGCTTCCCCACTCCTTTCCTGGCATTCCAGGGGGTCCTCTGTCCATACCCAAAATGTATTGTTAAGATTTTATGACCTTGTTCTCATGCAGAAACCCCAAAAGCCAGGCATTGTTATCTGATCAAGATAACTGTCCTGTCTCTTTCTAATACAGGAAAGCGCTTAAGAGCAGAAGTGCAATGAGGAGAGTGAGGCGTAAACAGATTGCTTCTTAGGCCGGTTTGAGTAGTCAATGACTGCATTTGTGACAAGAATCGTTTCGGAGGCAGTTCAAGTGACCAAAGCTGAGGTGAAGATGTCAACATACCAATTCTCTCACTTACTCAATCACTCCCCTTTATTTTTGCTATCACCCTTTCCTACCCAATTGTCACAATGAAACAAATGCATGTGTACATGTCTTATTCAAGTAATACACACTGTAAATAAACATGTCCTGAATGTATATACCCTTATGTGTTTTCATTGGGGTAGGGGTTGGGTGATGGGAGCCGTGGGAAGGCACGGGCCGCCAGAAAATGTCTCTTATTTTTTTATTTTAATGTTGACAGGTATGGTGATTAGACAGATTGGTGTGTCCAAACAGGGAAAGCCACCATCACCCAGAAGTATGCAACCTGTAGAAGTCTTGCCCTTTAAAAGCTACTGTTCTTCATGATGCGTGTGTCTATTAAAATAGTCTATTTGGTACTGTAGATGGGGTCTTATTCTGTTCCTGATATGGCAGCCATCTATTGCACATTGTTGAAGGCAGGGATTCCTAATTGCTTGACAGGATGGGCATGTTGTGATTCAACTTGATGTATAATGTAAAATCTAAAAAATAAATGATTTCACATAAATCAGATTTGGAAGGAAGAGCTAAAACTGAGAAATGTGGCATTTCCCATTCCCCTAACCTAACGTATATGGCACAAACACGTTAACAGTTAAATACAATGCATGTATGGTATTCTATCCTTTCAGACCTGCACACAAATCATCACACAATCCACATACAAATCATTAAGGTAAAACGGTTGTGACTCGTTTATTTGTCATTACGTGTGTATCACAAACGGGTTTATTCAACATTAACCATTAACCAACATTAGTTACTAAGTCACTATACTAGTTAGCTAGCATGTGTATAGGCTAACTACAACAAAACACGTTTGCAGTCTATCATACAAACCTCAAACTTACACACTAGCATTCCCAGGCGTTAAAGACGTATTTTTTGTCCCATCCATTTTTCCGATTGGCTGCTGACAACTGAAAAAGCATGCCCACGCAAGAAGGTGGTATTGTGAAATTCGAAATGTCCAGCAACAAACTGTTCATTTTATTTATTTTTTTTGTAGTATAATTTTTTTTGTCGCGTCTGTTTATGTAAACACCATCCACGACTACTGATGACGTATCAGAGTCATTAAGGGTTCGCCCATTTCGTAGGGCCATATTTCAACCACTGCCCCTTGTGACTCTGTTTAGAGGGGCAAATCGAAAAGCGAGGGCCACATGAGGGCTAGAAGTAAAAAAGAGAATTGGGATTGGGCCAAAGTCTCCAGTCCCTCATTCTTCCTTTTACTCTTTAGAGAGGTGTACAATTCACTCCAACAATTATTGCTGTCAGTGTTTAAATTTTTTTTTGGGGGGGGGGTTGTTTGTCAGAGTACAGGGGCCTATTCTATGAACGGAGGTTAAACTACTCCGATCTAACTCGGGGTTCACAAGGAAAGTTGGAGTTGACAACTCTGATTGTCCAAATGGGTGTGAAACGGTACTACAACGGTGATTATGATGTGTGCTAGTTGAGTCGGTGTTAACTCCATGGAGTTTGTGCGCGTTCGCATAAAAGGGCCGCGGTTGGCAACATAGGAAGATATTTTGCCCAATGGCTCATGCTCCTTATTTCTGACAGCAAGTTGAAAATGTCAGGATGTAAGTAGTTTTAAGAAATGTTAATGGATAAGTCTTTGCAGCACGTTGCCGAGAGTAAAGTCGTGAAAGTATTCTTATGTGCATGTTTCTACAACTACGGTCAGTTTTACTCTCCCAAATTAAAATAATGGAACCTCTATGATTTATAATTTTAACCGATGTTCTATTTTGCATTACGGACTCCTGTTTCAATTGTTATATAATTTAGATGTAAGGATGCAAAAAATTATCTATATAATATGTGAAAACAATTAGGATTAGGCTATTAAATTATAGCGTACAGATGAGCTACTCGGCTAAAGCACCTAGGGTGTATGAATGCAATGACATTCTAACAATCATTTCAGCTGCAACCCCAGCAAAAAGCGTGTTTGAGATTATAGGCTGTTATGCTGATTTTATTGACTGTTAAAGTAAAGGATTTTCTAGTTAGAACAATTCACTTTTTGGAAGCTAACTAGCTAGCTTTATGTTGTGAAACTAAGTGTTCATTTTGAATGCTCTATAAACGACTGGCCGACAAAAAATATGTATTTGTGTCCACGCCAGCAGTTGCACAACGCTATTCACAGCGCACTTTTCTTGACTACAGCGTTATAGAGCGCCATATTATTGTTAACATCAAGTTAACCATGAACATAAACTGCTCGGAGCAGTGTAGAGATGCAGCGTAAATTGCTATGACAATATACCTCGGGTAAAACTTACCCACCTTTTATAGTACGGCTTAATTGGAAAGTTACCCCCGACGTCACAAAATTACTCCAGAACTTACTGGGGTAAACCGGTAACCTCGCTTCGTAGTATAGGCCTCTGGTGACAAGGTGTTTTACCATTTGTTGTAAGAACATGTATTTTTTATCATGAATATGATTAATAAATTGCTGTTTATAAATACATATACATATATATATCTGTCCTCTCCAATTTTCAAACTCACCAGCCGCCACTGACACATACAGACGGACAACTTACTCCCAACGTCAAGCCTGGCATTGCATGTAGACAGGCCGGCTGAGTTGATGGCAGAGAGTGTGTACCAGCCAGCGTCTGCCTTCATTACCCTCTCTATTAGCAGGCACTGTCGTCCTGAGCCATCCTGATATAGACTGTGCCACGCAAAAAAAAACATTATTACACTTGTAATATTTGTGACATATAATAATAATAATAATAATTCATTGTATTTACTTTTAAGCGCTTTTTTCAACAACTCAAATGCGCTTTACACAAATTGGTTGCCAATTAAGTACACAGAATGAACAACGAACGGACAGACAGCTATCACACACAACACACTCAGTCTGAGTGATACCACGGCAGCCAATTTGCGCCAGACTTGCTCACCCAACATTTTGCAGTAGACTTGCTCACACATTGGACACATAGACCGACTCCAGTTGAATTGGCAGTGACTGGTCAGAGCACTCGTATGAGTATGGAGCATGTTTTTTGATGGTGGGAGGATACCGGAGCACCCGATGGAAACCCACAAAAACACGGGGAGAACATGCAAACTCCACACAGAAAGGCCCTTGGCTCAAGTGGAGTTCGAACCAAGGACCTTCTTGCTGTGAGGCAACAGTGCTAACCACGGAGCCAACGTTTATCATGGTTTTTATCATCATAGTTTATCATGGTTTTACCCACCTCATTCTGTGAGGGTCAATGCGCAGCATGTCCTTGTCTTTCTTCCAGAAGAGCTTTGGTGGAGGGGAGGCTTCCACCTTACACTCTAACCTGACTGTGTCTCCCTCTAGAGCACGGGAGTTCAACATCTTTTGCACAAACGTAGGTGGGAGCAGCACTTCTTGAGCTAAAAAGGAAAAGTAGGATGAAGATAATGTTGAGAAAATATAAAAGGCGGAGGGGGGCAATGATGATGGAGAGTTGGGATATGATATTTAACCCAAAATGTTGACTAAAATATGATATGCATAGCAATAGGTAACTTTAAATATTGGTAGTAATAAACTTGAACGCAATATGTGATGCTGAGCAACTGTAAAGAGTAGGGGGTTAGATTTGTTTGGTTGTGTAGTCTGAAACCTCTCTCACCAAGGACATCAAGTTTCATAGTGAAGCTAGTCTCCCCAGCCCGGTTTCTGGCCACACATTCATATAAACCAGTGTGGTGCACAGTGACGATCTCGATGATGAAGGAGTGCACGCTGTTCTCACAAACAAGCATCTTGTGGTAGTCATCTGGACGGATGGCTTTACCGTCCAGGTACCAGGACACATCTGGGATGGGGAGCCCACAAACCTGAACAGGAAAGAGGTGAGGTGTGGAATGGATGTGTGGAGTGAATCGTTGTGACTGTAGATGCCTCACTATATAGGGTTATTGCACACACTACAACATAACTGCAATTTGGATGGCTGGACCAATTGCTGCTGGAGAAAAAAAATAGATATCCTTGTTTTCAAGCTTTAGACTTTTCTTTGGACTACTTTTTGGGCTAAAGAACATGAGGCACATATATAGTCGTTATAAACACGCTAACAAAATGGTTCATGTTTTGCCCTGTTGATACAGTTCCGTTGTGAACGTGTGTATTTCATTAGAGTTATTTAGTGTTTGTCATTGTCATGCTTAGAGCACAATGTTAGATAGAGCATAATGTAGAATTGCACATGTTTGATATGCATCAAAATCCATCCGGTTTGTAGGAATTATCTACATGCATCGTCTGTAAGTTTAATGTTTATGAATATACTGAACTAACTTTTGATGTATTTTTTTTTGCAAATTGTGCTTGTTATTAGCAAATTATTGTTAATTCTTATATATTTTCCTGGTTGTTTACATAGAATACATGTTAAATGATAACTGCATGGTGGACTACAATAAATCCAGCGTCAAATACAACAGTATTTGGACAAGCTCATCTGTCTAGCTCAAGAAGGGGAGAGGCAGGTAAAAAGACGTGCAACGGAGTGAGAACATTTACATGGATTAACATGTCAGCTGTAGAGAGAAAGAGCCTTAAGACCAGAGTTGCGTGTTCATGTTCTTCCGAATCTTCAAGACATTCCAACAGATCTTCAGTGAGCTTAGCAACGTTAGAAGCTCATGCTAAGGCTGAAGCAGAAAAGACAACGGCTTAATTTTCACAATGTGAAATCGAGGTTAAGGTTAAAAATACTCAGTTTAGAGTAAATGAGACTTGTCTAGAGGCTACGAAGAAAGAGGCAGAAGCTGGATTAGCAGAGGCTATTGTTTTTGAAGCAGCAGTAGATGTAGCCAATATTAAACAATCACCCATAGTTGACTTTGGACTCATGTCTTCTGGTCATTCATTTGAGAGAACAAAAAATATGTTCAAGATCGAGCGATGTTTGTGAGTAATTAATTGTCAGCCATACGACACTTTCCCTTTGCATAGCCAACAACAATTACATGAGTCTGTTGACACTGAAGAAAGAACTCATGTAAAACAATCAATCAATGAACACATACCAAAAGGTAATCAAGCTAGGGACTCCCATTCTCATGAATCTAACGTAGGAGATTTGACTAAGTTCCTTGCTCGCCACAAATTACTCACAGCTGGAATAATAAAATTGTATGATAAACTGGAAAATAACCAAGCTTGGAGGTCCATATTCTACAATATCATCAAAGAACACAGAATTTAATCTAATAATTAAATGGCCCGGGCCAGACTGCAGAGCATGCAAAAACGATGAGAGCAGTTCATTTAAAAACCACTAGAACTGCTCTCGTAATGGTATGATAAACGCTACGCTATAGGAGTGTTATGGGTCATCTGAAGCCATTGAAGCTTCTCTGTTTGACAGGCTTGAGTGCTTCCTCTCCATGAAAGACCCCCCAATGCCTACAACAGTTAGGTGACCTACTGCTTGAATTGGAAGTAGCTAGAGCCGATGGTTCCCTACCTGGACTGTCTTATTGTGCCAGTTCCATCTTAGAGAAACCCCCATACAGTCGACAGGAGAAGTGGATGAACCTAGAACTTTTGGTGAGCTTCTCAAAATTCTCCTTCTCCAAATTCATCCAAACGGAAGCAGGAATGAGACACAACCCAAGCTTCCTTGATGTCACCTCTAATTCTGCTACATCTGATTTTGAAATACTACCACAAAGAACCACACAAGTTGATATCATGGTGCACAAAACAGAAGTGGACAATGCTCTCGGAAATGGTGGGGCAAAAATGGAGGATCCTGGTAAGCAGTGTTTTAATCAGAAGAAACCACATCCACTGCAGAAGAGCAGGGGTTTCCAAGAGAAAACTCTGAGACTGAAGGGTCTTCCTTACATAGAACTCAATTTGCTTCTGGTGTTGCTCATCAACCACTCACCAGGCTAAGGCCTGGACGACAGATTTCCAGTGCTCAGAGTGCAACAACAACAGGCATATTGCAACTGTACACGTCGCCCTAGCTCCTTGATTTCTCAAAGAAATGGTCAGCCCCCCTACACAGCATGGCAGGGAGGAAGAAGGAGATTCCTCTCTTCCGGTGGCCATCTTGTACAGAGGTTGGTGGAGGGAACTCAATGGGAAGATCATGTTAAAAAATATGTCTGGTCAACATCGATCCTAAAGGTCATCCTGAAAAAAATAAAGAACATTTCCTTTTATGGATGACCAGAGTAACAAGTCTCTAGCCACTTCATCTCTTTTTGACATGTTCGATATACAAGACAACATTTCACCCTACACAATAAAGACGTGCAAGTGTATCAGAGACTGGGCCGAAGCACTAGGGGCTTGATAGTGAAATACATTGATGAAAGGACCTGTCTAGCTCTTAAACTTATGAGTGTAACAAGCTTCCAGATAATTGGGCGTAAATCCCTTCGCCAGATGTAAGAAGGGACCATCCGCGCTTGAAGCTATTATCTATAAAGTTACGCCCTTTAGATCCTAAAGATTTACAGAGATATTGTTCCCTTTGGGGAAGGAATCCTCCAAGCACACAAGGTTCAAGACAAACTCAACGGACCCCAAATTCTCCCTTCACTCAGCGTCTAAACCTTGGGTTAGTGATTGTTGAGGAAGTATGTACTGGTGGAGGGCAATAAGCCCACACCGGTGAACGCTTTCAAACAAACATTCTTGAAAATGGAAGCCCTAGCCTATTGAGTCCATGTCTCAACAGCCTTCACATTTAAGATAACTACAGCCATACATACCCATGACGTGATTACCACACTTCAAACTCGAATCCTAGAAGAACGCCAATTGGCAAAGAGAAATGTGTAGATAAATCGTTGCTCGGCTGCATGGAGGGACAAGCTGGCTCCTTTGTTGGAGGATTCCACGTTCCTTAGGATAATGGAGAAGATGTTTTGCCAGGATAGTTCCAATACCTGGGTCTATCCTCTGCCATTTAGGAGCTCATGTCAATGCCCTCCTAATAACCTTGACCAGGCAAGGTTTTGTGCAACACGAACATTTAATTTACTTAATAAACTAAATCTTTGAGAATGGACATGCAGAAGTAGCTCCACCCATACAACTTTCAAAGAAAGACTGATATCTACCCATCTTTGGGGTGTATTATCCCCAAAAACACGTCCAAATTAGGGTTGTGTTTGACTTGGTGTCTCTCTGTACAACATACTCCTTACCAGTCCCAAAATTATCAATTGCCTGATAGGAGGGCTGCTGAGGTTCAGAAAGGAGTGACTGGAAGGAGGATGTGCAGCAGATGTTCCATTGCTTTTTTGGTACGCAAGGACCACCAGAACTTTGTGATCAATTTTGATACCGCAACAAGGACAAAGTGTTTTTCTTCAAAGGACCCAGCTAAAGGACTGAATGATCTGGATTTGAGCACAGAGTTTCCTCCTATGCAGAGAAGTTTGGGGTTAGCTGGGATGTCACTGACGATGTGTTCACCTTCCAGGTGTCAGTAGTGGAAAAGCTCTACACAAGGCGTGGAGTTCTTTCTTTGATCAACAGCCTGTTTGACCCACTGGGAGTTGCCGCCACAGTGAGTTTTCAGGGACGATCCCTGCTGAGAGAGCTCTCAATGGAATCCAGGGCTGCCAACTTTTACGAAAACCTTTGTGTGAGGACTAGAGTTGCGTGAGAGAGGACTAGAGTTGTCAGCAAAAAAGGGACGCTCCTCTGTCATTAGAAGTTCAAGGAATGGAAGTTGTGGAGAGACTCGGAGCTTGAAGAAATTAATATCAAACGCTCGTACTCTACCATCTCTCTCAATGAAGCACGCAGGAAAGAGATGTTAAAATAATGCAAACGCCATTGCTGCAGTGGCCTACCTAAGAATCACAGATCCAAATGGGCGTTGTGGCATCATGAAAGGCCTGGTCCTAGAGGGGCGGTCTATTCCCCGTGTGGCTCCGATAACTACACCCAAGATTGCCACCCCCGGGAAAACTACATAGACCAAGCTGGACTGGGGGTGATTAGTTTAAGGGGTGGCCAGCTGTAATCTATTGGGCTGATTAGTGTCTCCAGCCTGTGGCTCTATAATAGAGGGTAATAATTGTACCTATTTTACTGCAATTTCTGAGTGATTAAACCATGTTTCTGGAAAGAATTCCTGTTTGTGTTGCCTTTTACTCCCATCCAGTGACTGGAAGCTGGTATGACATATCTGCAGCCCATCGCAATGTCACAGCGTATAGAAGTGTCATTCATGTTCAGCAAAGCCAAACTTGCTCCGTGTCCCAACATTACAGTTCCAAGAACTGTGTGCTGCTCCTCTTGCAGTGGAAAAGGGGGAAGTAGTTATCGACGAGGTACACTCAGTTTCAGTAAAGTTGTCTTAGGTAACATCCACAACCAAATCAATTTATTTTATTATGTGGGTATTTAAATATAGCTGCAGTTATTTTTATTCTGCCTAAAGTTAATTTAAATATTATTTATTAGCTATTTTAATAACATACTGTTTATTAAACGTATACCAATGCCTTTAAACATGTAAAAGTACAAGAAAAAACACAATCGAAATACATTAGATAGGATACATAGTGTTTTCCTACTTTCCGCATCACATCATTTAAACTTGCAGGCAGCGTATACACTAAAGGCACGAGAGTTAGTGCACTGGATCACGATACATGCGCTTTATAGCGCCAACTCTCCGCTCGGAGATCAAAGAAAATCTGTTCAAAATGTGTCCGAGTAACAAATGTTCCTAAATTGGAAAAGGACTGTGTTTAGTGAAGGTCAGATCACTGAAGCCCTTCAGGCTACATTAGGAGTGCGCTATAGCCACAAAAAAGTATACTTTTCAACCAAAAAAATTTAATCGATTACCCCAAAAACTTTTGATAGAATTTTCTAATAGTGATATGACCTAACATGCCCATCCCTAGGATGTACGTTTACACTGATCAAAATCCTGCTGATCTTGCCCCAAGATCAGTTCCAGCTTACCTTCTGGCTACAAGTATGGTTGATGGGACATCTTACCTCTTCAAGTGAATAGATTTAGAAGTTTCATGCATGCCTTTCAACCTGATAGACCCAGTGACTGATGTCGAAATCTGTCCTCAGGTTAGTTGCCACATAACAAACATCTGTATTGACAGTAGGGCTGGGTAAAAATAATTTTTCAATAAATCATTGAAATCAATAAATAATTTTTTGTACATGACTGTATATGCTCAAAAGCAGCAGAATTCCGCCATGTCTCAGTCTACGTATAGGTTATCACATTTTAACTTGAAACATTTTATATTATAACACTAAGTTATCACGTTATAACGTGAAAATATGTTATAACATAAAAAACATCTTGTTTTAACAAACTTTTCACATTATAACGTGATACTTATGTTTTTATTTTTCTGGTGTGGCAGCAGTACGCTTCCATACTTTTGTGTATTACAAGTCTGTCAAGAATGGATTCTGCTATTTACCTGGCTATTGTTTTGATAAGAAGATTGTGTTTATGAGTCTATTCTACGTTTATTTGAGGCCAACAACATGTAAGCTAGTACGTTTATATAATGTAGTATGGAATAACTAATAATAATACTATACTAGGTATTATATTACATGCAATTTTATTGTGTAACTTCATTAATTATATTCATGCAATATCGTTGAACTGTTACTGAGAATGCATTCTCCTGTTAAATAGGGGTTTATGAAAAGGAATACACACTTTGTTAAATTTTTTATTCCAAAGCACTGTGTATCAGTGTTAATTTATTTAAGGAATATAGATATCTATTATAAACTCATGCTTTAAGCCCAGTTGTCAGTGTTTCCCATACTTTCTGTAGTTCACGATGTTATAAGTTAAACGGTTCCCTGTGCAGTTAAAATCATCAATTTCTTAGAATATTTTATAAGAAATCTTGATATTGTAATCATCAATATTCCAATTTATTGACATTGAACCGATATCTAATCAAATCAGAACCTTGTGAATCGTAATCAAATCGGGAGATCAATGCCGATACCCAGCCCTAATTGACAGGTCTGACGAGTAACGTTTTGAGAGGTTTTCAAGCTGGCGATTTCTGACACAAGCCATAGCTAGGCTAATATACGTTGCTCAGTCATTCAAGCAAGGATCCAGTTGTAAAAGGCGGCATGTCTGTGACGGACCCTGCTTGAAGAAGTTAGAGGAGGCCAAGACCATCATCATCCAAAGTGTGCAGCAAGATGTGTTTAAAGAAGAAATGGAATGCAACAGATGAAGTATGTCAATCCCCGAGCGAAGCATTCTCGTTAATCTTTCTCCTTAAAGCGGCTATAATCAACTTGTTTATATTAACATATTATCGATACCTTTCTACAGTATGCACATTGTAATGTCTATGGGAGAATGAAAAAAATGCCGTTCAGATCAGTCCTCTTGAATATTTGACACTAATTTTGTCTGCCACAGGTTATGATCTCCTGCAAAACTGTGACGAATTGCTTTATGGCACAAGGAAGTCAGGAAGAGAATATCATACTTGGAGTATAGTCATTGATCGTGTTGGCGACATGCAGTCACCATGAGCATTCTGCATGTCTTCTTTGTGACTGTTAGGTAAAATAATTATACTAAGCCAGTGGTTCTCAAGCTGTGGTACGCGTACCACCGGTGGTACGTGGCAAGCTTCTTGGTGACACCAAAATATATTTTGTAAACTTCAGCAAACTTCAGCAGAGAAACAGAACAATTGAAATCTATTGAAATTCTGTTATTGTGGAACATTATTCACATTTTTCAAAATGTTATTATTCCTTTTTAATTATAAATTTGATTTTCTTGAGAAAATAGCAAAACTCATACACTATGTTTGCATTCCACTGGAGGCACCACTGCCCAGTCACTTTACGTGCTGAATTTCATACTGCACTACTTGGACCGCAATCGTTAAGAAAATACAAAGTACACCAACAGAATGGAAGCAGAACCAGATGCGTTTGAAGCTCACTGGCCTTGTCCCTGATATTGCAAGCATTTGTGCAGCAGAGCAGGCCCACTGAAATGGTGAGTGCCCAGTACAATTATCATTATTAATATTGGTATATGAGACAGAAGGCAGAGCTTTCCATAAGCGCCGGCTGCCGGCTAAATAATGCCGGCTACTTTATTGTATATTTTGATTTACAAGTTGCTATTCGCTACGCGTGTATATTTATGACCAATAGCTTCCGCTTCAAACAATGCAAGCATGATGATAGCTAAAGTTTGTCGATAGTTTCTCTGTCTTTCGCAAACTTTATAGTCGGGTCAGATTGCAGGGGAGCTCGCTCATTTGTCCATTTCTCAGTTGCCTTGACAAGAGACAACTTTCTGTCACTGTAAGGTAGTGAGCAAAATCTGCTATGGATTATCAGAGAGGTTGCTATTTTCATGCAATGAAAGTTGAATGGATTCATTTGGAAATGTACTTGTCTATCCTGAGGAGATTGATCCATCTTGGCATCTAGGATGGTTATTATAGATAGACTTCACAACTTTTTTTTACCATTTTGTCTTTGAGGTAGGATATCATAACTAATTATATCTGATATCTGTCTAGTGAACCTTATCTTCGGTGAAGACGCTGAGCTGTTCAGTCTGAGGGCTTTCTCCTTGCAGGCAAGGTAAAAAGTTTCCTCCTTCGCCTTAAGTGTTTCTTCTGCTTTCCTTCGCGTTACTTAACATAGCATCACAGTTCGCCATGCCTGTTAGCAACTTCGTTCCTCCTCTGAGTTTTTGTTGTGGTTTTCAGCAGGTTTATTTCCTTTCTGTTAGTAAGCAGCTCGTGCTCCGTTTTCGAACGTGAACCTTGCTGTTTTCTATCGGTTCGAGTTGTAGTCAGCAACGTGGTTAGTGTCCCCCTTTGCCTACGGGCCTGCGGGGCATCGCTTACCTCTTAGCTAGCTACTGCTAGGCTACTGCTAAGCTAGGGCCCGCGTGGTGGCTAGCTAGCAAATGGCCTCGTCAGTACCTCACCTCCTGTTGCTTCTTCAACCTCGTATGGTGTTAGCTAATAGCATGTGCCCCGTTTTCGAAGTTGCGCCTTGCCGTTTTATATCGGTCCGAGTGTATAGTAAGCAAGGTGGTTAGAGTCTCCTCATTTTGTCTGCGGGCCTACAGGGTACCCCTAGCTACTTAGCTAGCTACTGCAAAGCAGGCTCAGAGCTAGCTAGCTACAGCTGCCTCGTGGTGTGGACGACCTTGCTGTTCTCTGAGCTAGCAAAGTTGTGCGCCTCTACCTGGTTAGCTTGGTTGGCTTGGGCTGCGTCCCGCCTACCTTGTAGTGGGATGTCAACATCCAAGGGAGCTAGAAAGAAAAGGCAGAGTGCTGCCACTCTTCTGCCTGTTGAGGCTGCCCCTTCAACCGAAGACGAGCTCTCCCCTCTCCCTCATGCTCGCCTGTCGTGTTGCACAGGTCCCACCGGGAACCCAGTGACCATGGCAGACGAAGAAGAGGAAGATGAGGTGCCAGTGTTCCAGCTATGCGCGAGCAGTGTCAGCTGGTTCACTGGGGGACACGGACTCGATGACGGACGAGCTTTCTCAGCCAGCTGAGGTGGGCTCGTCTCACAACCGGTCCTTATCAACCTGGGAGGCATGCCGCCAGGCGTGAGCTTGCACGGGCATCCCCTGACAGTCCCCCCCAGCCCGGTCCTTGATGGATGGGTGCTTCAGACCAGTGGTCTCTCCTCCCCCGAGGAAGTCCATCCCCATGATGATGGACTTCCTTTTGGCTCTGCGCGCCTCCTGGTCTAGACCAGCCTCTGCACGTGTGCGGTTGGCTGGATCTAGTGTCATGGAGGTGCACGACCAGTCCAGGTTGGGGTCAGACACCCTGCCCCTATGGAGCTTGTAGTGGAGGAGCACCTTGACCCCACTACTTCCTCATATGCTTCGGGAGTCCGCCTCCCTGAACAACAGCAGAGATTGCTCTTTTCTGTACTGGGGGCATCCTACAAGGCCTCGGCATATGCTTAAGGACCTCTCCCTGCACTCCCTCAGAGGAGTGGCAGTGCAGACGGGCAGGTCCATGGCAGCTACGGTGGTGGCGCAATGCTCCATCGGGTTGTGCATTGCTAAGACCCCGCTTAGAGAGAGGGCTGCTTTCCTCGACGAGCTGTTGGACACTGCTGGGCTCTTTGGTGCCTCGGTGGGGAAGCTGACGGCTAAGTCGACAGGGGAGGCCCTGTCTGCACTGCTCCCGTCTCAGCCTGAGAAAAAGGCGAAGCCTTCCCCCCTCCCGTCCGGGGAGGCTTGGGCTTCACCTTCTCGCCCTCCATGTGCTACCCTCTAGGTTTCTGCTATGCAGGCGCTGGTGGGTTTCCAACGCGGATGACCATGGGCAAAGGATCGATACGCACCAAAGAGGTCCCAGTCTGACTCCTCCCGAGGGAAGAAGCAGCAGCGGCCCTGATGCGCGGAACAGCCTCCTGTCAGCAAATGGGTGTTACAGACCATAGTGTGCAGGTACAGACCCCAGTTTCGGTGCATCACACCTCGGTTTGTGGGGATCATAGAGACCTCTGTGTCAGACGAGCTCGCCCCTATTCTAGCGGAGGAGATACGCTCTCTCCTACAGAAAGGGTCTGTGAGATATGTGGCACCGACAGAAGCACACAGCGGGTTCTACTCGCGGTATTTCATGGTGCCGAAAAATGGTGGGTTACGCCCCATCCTGGACCTGAGGCGATAAAACAGCCACTGTATTCCAGTTCAATATGCTGATGATCTGATTGATGCTGATTATTTTCCCATTCCGGTCCTCCCCGCACACAGGAAGTTCCTCAGGTTTGCGTTCAAAGGTCAGGTGTTCGAGTTTCAGGTTCTCGACCTTCGGACTCCACTGGCACCCCGAACGTTTACCAAGTGCGCGGAAGCTGCGCTGAAGCCACAGGGTATGCACGTGCACAATTACCTGGACGATTGGTTTTTGTGTGCAGGCATGAGAGAGGAGGCGATGGAGCACACAAGTGTTCTCTTTTCCCGTCTAGCCTCCCTCGGTTTCGTGGTGAACCCCACAAAGAGCTGTTTGGTTCCCTCACAGTGCTGTTAATATAATCTGTTGTATACATTGTAAGTTCCAACCCTTTTACTGGAATGGGCCTACTGTTCCAACCTATAGGCTGTAGTCCTCAGACTTTGACATATGTTATCATGTACCCTGGAAACAGGACATCTGCAGATAAGATACTATGTACAGAACATTTGCGTAATAAGGTAGCCCCAGTGTCACTATACTGTTCGTAACACTTTTTGAATAAGTATTTAAGGAAGCACATTTTAGAGATAGATTGTCATTCTCCTTCGGACAGCGTCTTACACGTTGTGAGTATGATCCTTCTGCAAACGCACTTTGTCCTTTGCAGAAGCACTATCTTGGTAAAATACTTGTATCGAATCTTATTATCTGGTTAACTCATGTTTACGAATTTGTTGTACAACAATATAATATTTGACCTCAACCATTTCCGTGTCCGTGTCTTAATGTGTTCTACTTTACTTTATGTTCGTGAGTGTATATATATAAAGATCGGATCCACGACAGCGCGTTACATTCTTGAGAATAACCATCCGCTCGGTTATGAACCACACCTTTCTCTCCCGAGAACGCGCCCAGACCCTTTACAACTGTGTGGCCGGTTTTTGGCAGGACGCACGGGTTTCGGTCAGGATGTGTCTGCGTCTGATGGGGCTCATGGCCTCAGTGACGGCAGTAGTCCCACTTCGTCTCCTCCACATGCGGGCTTTCCAACACTGGCTGGCGGCCAGAGTGTTATACCCCGCGAGGAGTCTGGATTTATCCCTGAGGGTCACCAACCACTGCGTTTTGGTGCTGGCGGCGTGGTGGGACAGAGCGCTGCTGGTGACGGGCACCCTATTGGGCCCTGTAGTACACAGGCAAGTAGTGACGACAGATGCCTCCCTCACAGGGTTGGGAGAGACGCCTGTGAGGGACGTCCGGTGAGCGGTGCAGGGGACGCGTCTCAACGCTGTTGCCACATCAATCACCTGGAACTCCTCACAGTCTTCCTGGTGCTGAAACGGTTTCTCCCGTTGCTGGGCAGCCAGGATGTGTTGAGCAGAACGGACAACATGATCGTGGTGGCTTTTGTGAATCGACAGGGTAGAACCCACTCCTGGACAGTTCACAAGTTGGCCAGGCAGCTATTGCTGTGGTGTGCAGCGAACCGGAGGTCGCTCAGGGCGACTCATGTCCCCAGACACCTGAGTACCGGCGCAGACCTTCTCTCCCAGGGAGCAATCCTGGCTGGAGAATGGCTTCTGCATCTGGAGGTGGTACAAGAGATTTGGTTTCACTCCGGAGAAGCATCCGTCAATCTCTTTGCCTCGGCGGCCAGTGCCTTTACTTCTCAATACGAGAAGCAGGCGCTCCTCTGGGTGTAAATGCTCTGACGCATGCGTGGTCTGCAGACAAGCTGCTTTACTTGTTTCCCCCTGCAGCTCTGATCCCGGCCGTGCTGGCCCGTGTGAGGTCACAGAGTCTTTTGCTCGTAGCCCCTCGATTGGTTGACCAAACCATGGGTGGTGGATATATACAGCTTGGTGGTGGGGGAGCCTTGTCTGCTCCGGTTGGGCCAGGTGAATGGCGAAATTTGGCACCAGAACCCACAGAAGTGGTGTTTATGGGCCTGGTCCCTGAAAGGCAGAGGTTGACCACTGACGGGTTACACCCCAGGGTGGTTGCCACTTTTCAGAGCGCCAGCAGATCGTCCACTAGGTCTCTGTATGACCTGAGATGGCTCGAGTCCTAGAGCGAGGAGTGGAATTTGGTGTCGTTCCAATGCGACCAGGGGAATATCCTATTACGCTCCCTGGAGTATCTGTGTCCTGTACGCGCGCTGTACTGTTACACGGATAGGTCAAGGGGATTCTGTTCCACGGATCAGTGGTTTGTCTGTTTTGCTCACCCTTCCATGGGGATGGCGCTGTACAAAATCAAATAGTTCGCTTTCGCCGAGGGTAGGCGAACAAAAATCAGCAAAGCGACGTCGCTTTGGTTGTTCGTTCACCTGGAATTGCGCAGCCAATTTTTTCTAGCTCGGCGAACGTGGCAAAAGTGAACAGCGGCAAACATCCTATGTGATTGGTCCAAGTATATGGTGGGTGGTGGCCTGCGCTGACAAAAGCTTTGGATGGCTTCGTTTAGTTTCCGGGTGCAGCATTTACTGTTCGTTTTGGTCACAGTGGCACTTATTTTGAAAAGTTTGGAATTGTATCTTAAACTATGAATACTTTTGAGAGCAGCTTAAATGAAGATAAAAAAAATATGAACACTTAAAACTCGTAACCACTCGTAATATTTTGCTGCGATCCGTAACGTTTGATTACCCCTGCTGTATTGGGGTGTAAGCTACCGCAAACTCAAATCAGTAGTGAACAAGTGTACCATCACAGCCTTGGCGAACAAGCAAAAGAGAACCAAGTGAACAGGAAAAGTTTGCTTTCGTTTGAAGTATAATGGAGCCTTAAGAGCATTTCCCATAAAGAGGAGTCTCACTTCTCTCCTTATTAGAACCTGGATTATATACATAACCCCTAGTTTTCACTTTTGTCTTGTCTTGGACCTTAGCTTTAAAGGTGTGTGAATGTAAGCGCACACATGCATGCATAATGTTTTTGTGAGATTTTTCTTAGAGTTGGTGGATTGTTGGTGAGTTGGTACTTCAATGTTTTAGTTTGCTAAGAGGTGGTATTTTGTTCAAAAAGTTTGAGAACCACTGCACTAAGCATTATGTTATATTAGTTTGTCCAGCTTTTGAAAATCCAAGGAAGAAGTACATAAATAATTTTTTTTACATTAGGCCAAACATTTTGAAATTCAAAAATCTATTTTGCTCGACTGACCTTCTTACTTTGTCTAACAAAGCATGTTATGTAAATCTATTACGTTGATTATGCTAAGTTTCTAAAAACCCAGCATTGTACTGTATTCAGTTTCCAATTGGAGCATGTTTTCTGTTTCTTTTTAATGTTGTATTTCCATCTTTATGAAACTCTCATTCCCCGAAAGGGGTCGTCTAGAGCAGGGGTTCCCAAAGTGGGGGTCGGGACGCGGGTCGCGAGACGCCGAGGGGGCGTCGCAAGATGATTTTCAGAATCCTCTTGATGTGACCCCTGAGGTGATTACGACAGATTACCAACAGTATCATTTGCAGGTGACAGGTCACTTTTCAGTGCCACAGTAAACATCACAGACGTCACACACACACACGTCGTGTGCACCAGTAGATTTCTTCTGAACAGCTCAAATCAATACACTAGGCTTTAAGCCTAGGATATTATTTTTCAAAATGAAACGTTAGTTAATACCGACCAAAGACAAGGCAGAGAGGAGAGCAGAGAAGGCAGCAGAGGAGAGCGGAGAACCGCCGTCAGAAAGGCCAGCGACTTCTGGCGCGGGAGGAGACCACCGTAAGGGGGTCTATCAGCAGTCGGACCAGCCTTCCTCCAAGTGTCGCAAGTATCGAGAGGAATATATCCAGTATGGATTCACATGCGTCGTTATCAATGAAGTACAACATCCCCAATGTGTAGTGTGCACTGAGGTGCTTGCACATGAGCTTAAAGCCCGTAAAAATGCTCAGACACTTGAAAACTAAGCACCCCTCTCTTGCTGCTAAACCAGCAGATTTTTTCCGCCGGAAGGGAGAGAGAATTGCAAGGCCAAAAGAAAGTCATAACTAACCAAACAACAATCCCTACCAAAGCTCAAAGGGCATCATATGAGGTGGCATATTTAATTGCACAGGCAAAAAAAGCCACACACAATCGGGGAAACCCTAGTAAAACCTGCTGCTATTGCTACGAGTCGGACAATGCATGGGAATAAACAGGCGCGGGAGCTAGAAGCAGTGCCGCTGTCTGACGGGACCATATCCCGGCGCCTCACGGACATGACCCAGGACATAAAGTGTCAGCTGATTGACAGAGTGAAGTAAGGGAAATATGTTTTGCAGTTAGATAAATCCACAGATGTATCAAACTCTGCCCAGCTGCTTGTTTTCGTCAGATACAGTTTTGATGGAAAACTTAAGGACATGCTGTTTTGCACCCCGCTGGAGGTAAAGTGCACAAGCGAGGACATTTTCACAAAACTTGACAACAAACTAAAAGAAGAGGGACTGTCTTGGGATGAGTGCATCGGTGTGTACAGACGGTGCTGCAGCAATTCTGGGGAAAAAGAAAGGACTAAGACGAAGAGTCTTACAAGTGGCGCCCCACGTAAACTTAACACACTGTATTATCCACAGAGAAGCTCTTGCGAGTAAAACGCTCGACCCAGAGCTTAAGTGTTCTTGAGACTGCGATAAAAATTGTGAACTACATAAAATCACGTCCACTCAACACCAGACTGTTCGCCACTCTCTGCAACGGACTGGGATCGGAGCATCAGGGCCTGCTGTACCACACAGAAGTCAGGTGGCTGTCGCGGGGAAATGTTCTCAGCCGCCTGTATGAACTGCGGGATGAGGTGCGCTTATTTCTGACGGAGCATGGGTCCCAGCTTGCTGACCACTTGACTGACCCTGACTGGTTAACAAGGCTAGCGGATTTGTTTTGCATATTTGACAGACTGAACGGACTTAACATGTCATTGCAAGGTGAAAACACAAGCATCATGTCGCTGAATGATAAAATCCGCGCATTCAAGAGGAAAGTGGATTGCTGGAATGCGCGAGTTGAAACGGGCAGGATTGGTATGTTTCCTGAGCTGGAGGAATTCATGGAGGAAAATGATCTGAGTGTTAACACTGTGAAGAAGTCTATCACCACCCACCTTCAAGCCCTCCTGGAACACTTTAACAAGTATTTCCCCGAGGAAACGGCTCCGGAAAAATATGACTGGATAAGATCACCATTCACTGTAACGACCGCAAGTCATCTGTCATCCGACATGGAGGACGCACTGGTTGAACTGTCAAGTGACCGCACCTTAAAGACAGCTTTT
Organism: Galaxias olidus; assembly: GCA_026901105.3. Taxonomy (NCBI): domain Eukaryota; kingdom Metazoa; phylum Chordata; class Actinopteri; order Galaxiiformes; family Galaxiidae; genus Galaxias; species Galaxias olidus. The sequence continues at coordinate 111,833 of JAPMUY010003166.1, forward strand.
AATTCAAAGACGCTTGCTGAGTTCTGGATTTCAGTCGAGAGAGAATATCCACAGCTATCCAAGGCCGCGATGGACGTACTGACGCCATTTGGCTCTACATACCTGTGCGAAAAGACTTTCTCGGCACTGACATATATTAAAAATAAATACCGATCGCGTCTAAACGTGGAGGATGATCTCAGAGTGGCCGTCTCCAAAATTATACCCAGAATGGACTTGCTGTGCTCCACGCATAGTGCCCACCCATCTCATTAGGTGAGCTTAACCCTGAAACATACTAATTCCCAAAATGTAAATTTGCACCGCAACAATGTTCGAATGTTTACTCAGTGCTGCAGTTTATGGCTATTACTTTGACTGAGATATTCTTCTGCTAACATGGAAATTAAAGTATTGTGTCAAAATTAAGTTTGCACATGACATCAACAATGTTCACTCATAAATTCCTTTGACTGACGTATTCTGCTTTTATCTTATAGTAAATTGTTATATGTAAAATCACATCATGGTTGTCAGGCTGTTCTGTTCTTTTGTGTTGTCGTTATGCCCGTGTTTGGATACGCCTATTAGTGCGTGCGTCCTGTGCGCATGTTTTCTTACGTGTCAGTCACCTCCGGGGATAATGGGGGTCGCCAGTCTCTGGCACCGTTATTTAGGGGGTCGCGGGCTGAAAAGTTTGGGAACCCCATGTCTAGAGTAATAATAATAATAATAATAATAATAATAATAATAATAATAATAAAAAGTAGGGGTTCCCAAAACCAGAAACTACATATAGCCGCTTTTAATAGATGATGCAGGCTCACTGAGGATTTGAGGACGCCTGTCCCGAGTAAATCTGGGAGGAGAAGCGACCTACTCCCTTATCCTTCCTGGACCAAGTCACATCACAACACTGCTGCTGGTTTGGCACAGCCATGAGCGGGTCCAGCATCAAGGCCGCCACTTACATCTGGCTAGATGTGTCTAGACCATGGACAATCACAGCCCGTCGTACCAGAGGTCTAGCGAGCAGCAAGTGTTGGGTGGGAATATTTACCCGTTTGTCTACCAGGGTCTAACATTTTGAGGTTATTGAGTTGATGGATACCTCAAGCTTCATTAACGCTTTACCATGATTCTTTGCTTGCAGAGCCATAGGAAGTGGCAAAACAGCAGATGTAATCTCCAGGAAGAGCACATTGTGATGTTAAAAGACCCCAACCCAGGTAAAAAAAAAAAAAAAAGACTGGCCCTTATGAAAGGTCATCAAGACATTCCCTGGCATGGATGGGAAAGTAAGGAAAGTTGGAACGAGAATAGTAACAAAGGAAACCTGCAAGACCTTTTTACAACTCCTCTCTGAGACTACTTCCTTCAGAGACCCAGTCATTTTAATTTATTTGTAATAAGTGGAATCTTCAGACACCATGCTGGTTTTGTCCTGAAGTAGCCAATAAGTGGTGTTTTTCATTATTTAGCGTATGCCATTGGACCATAGTTTGTTTACTATGAGCCATTTTGAGTTTATAAATGCAATTCTTGGAGCATTTTGTCACAGTTGCACATGTTTGATATGTATCAAAGTCCCTCCTGTTTACAATAATTTTCAACACGCATCGTCTGTAAGTATGAAGTTAATGAATATACTGATTTAACGTTTTATGTAATTATTATACCTTGTTAATTATTATATTATATATATACAGTATATATATATTATATTCTTGGTTGTTGACATATAATAATAATATTTTCTTAGCTAATAACCTCATAAATAACATTGGCTTTAGAATATCTGCAATAATTCATAGCAGATATTTTTGTTATTTCATTAAATTATTCACGTCATTTCTCTTATGTTTGTAGTTTTTCTGGGTTCCTGTGGCACTGTTAACTGCATGGTGGACTACAATAAATCCAGCGTCAAATACAAGTGTTTGGACGAGTTTATCTGTCTAGCTCACGAAGGGGAAATCTTATGTGAGGGCAGAATAGTTAATAAAATATATTTAATAATAAAGAAAATCATTAAAAAAGTAAATTACATTAAGGTGATTTTGAGGTAAACAATTTACAATTATATTTTTGGAATACTTACTAGACCCTTGTGGATGTCAAATTTACTCAGAACATCTCAAATTAAATATATGGGCACAATTAATTGCCCCATGTGAATAGGGCATGCTTACGGAATGAACTACAAAAAATAATTATTCGACCGTTTGTCTATAAAAACATATCGACTAATAGGTCTATGTTTAATTCCTAATCTGAGACAACTATAAAGATTTACTTTGGATTTCTACTCCGAAGCAATAACACAATATAAATTTTTTAGCTAGCGTAATAGTGTGGTCACGTGCACAGACTTTTTGATTGTTCCTAGTTTTAGTTGCCCTTCAGATGGGTTGCCCCTGTCTACCCAGCCAACCACTCTGACCAGTCCTTTTCCTAGTGGGTAAGTAAGTAAATGATTTATCATGTGAGTGGGAAAAAGGAATTCAAAAAGTTTATCATCTGTATGTTTGTGTTTATCACACAACTTTAAAGTCGATCCTGCAGAAGCGTCCCTCTTCCACTGTGAGGTCCTGTGGTACTTGGAGGAAGCGAGGAGCGTAACGCTTCTCCTGGATGGCTGACCCCTCAATACGTTTGGTTCCGGAGTGGTGCTTACCCCTGGAAGGATTGTTGGTTTGGTGCGGTGTTGATGGAGGAGAGAATGGAGAGAATGAGGGAGGGATTGATGTGGAAAGTTAGGGTTTAAAGACGGTCACTCACATTATATTTTATTTTTACACTAAATAACTCAACAGTTAATGCTGATGGCAAGTACCGTATATCAGAACATGGTAGAGCTAACAAAACTACACGTTGTGGTCTCGATGTTTGGTGAACAAAAGTCCTTAGCTGTCAAATGTCCATCAAATACATTTCACTCACTGATTTAGGGTAGCTATTCAGGAAAAAAACCGAGAAGTATCCCTGGTGAAGTTGTGTTTCTTTTGTGATACCTTTCTTTGTGTCTACTTGTTTCTGTGTCTAAAAGATGCCCACTTAGAAGGTAGTAGAAAAATGTAGTCAGTTTTTAATCCTTTTGCTTTTGAGAGACATGCTTTCTCCTGCCAGTACTACGGTAGACAAATGGCAAGTGCTGGGACAGTCAATTCTGTTCACGTTAATTTGTTGGTATTCGCATCTGTTCAAACTTTACATAAAAAATACCCTTAAATTGCAACATTGTAACCAGGCAACATTGTACCCATTGTACCTTACTTGATTGGCTAGCTACTTATATATCAACTTTGCTTTACATACAAACTATATACTACCCCAAAACCAACAAATACTAACTAAAACTAGACGATGCATTTCCCTGAGCAAATGCGATGTGATGCGTTGCAGTTATTACACTGACCACCTAGTGTGCAAAACCTGCCCCTGCAGCACAAGTCGACTGCAGTCCAGACCCTGTTTGTTTTCAGGGTTGCTTATTGGTGCTAGATTGGCGGTGCCGCTTCATTATAATCTAATGGCGGACATATGATGACTTAGTAATATTGTTTGGTTTTGTATAGGTTGGGCTTTCACTGACAATGTGTGCAATATAACCTTGCCACAGTTCAAGCTCGAACACTAAGGATTGGGTTCAAATCATCAACATGCCATTTCCAGCGATTTGGGAGGTAGTCATTAATGAGTCACGGTTGCCCCCCTCCCCCCCCAAAAAAAAAATTTCACGTACCTCACTGTGGTTAGGTTCTACTCTACCATACATAGGCCTACGAAACAACGATTTGAGAGGTAAACATTAATGAGTAGTGTTCATAGCAACGAGAATCATGTACCTCTTGGGATATTATGCAAATGTATAACCTCAATACCAAACCAGGACAGCTGTAATAATGACTACGTTCCTTGACTTGGGTTATTGTGATGGACCTTTTAGCATTAACTCCTAGTTTAGCTAAATCCACCATCGTTATTTCTCCAACACTTCAATAGGGCTACTCTGTACGTATTATATAACTTGCTCCAGATAAGAAGTTTATATCTAACAAGACTGAACAATGAGCGCTACAACCATACAGATGAAACATGTACTGCTATCTCTATTTGTTACAATGCATGGGTGCAAAACACCGATTAAAAATAAGAGAATAATACGTGAACGATCATGCACGCACACTATGTCTTATTGTCTTGACGAGCTTGACATGGCTTAGCGTATGACGTTCCATAATGCCAAAATGATATCTAGTATTGCGTTGCCTTTGTACAATGCCTGTGTGGTCTTTTAAGAATATTCTTAGTTCACCACTTCCACTACACAGCGTTGACTTAATACAGTCCATTTGTCATGTGTTGTTAATACTATTCTAAGCAGTTATTATTTCAATAACACTCACTTCTTGATAGCTGGTGAACATGAAACACTATGCAACTGTCCTTTATTACAGCAGGAGGGGGGAAGCGTCTTTCCATGGCTAGGGGCTAATGCTAACAAGAAACTGGCTAACTCACTATAGAATAATTAGCGATAAGGTGCCGCCATTACATACTCACAGGCGCATTCCTGGAGATGTCCTGAACTGTTGGCACGGTGATTTTGTGAGTTTTGAGTATTTATGACTTAGCGATCCCACTACTGACACCATGTTTACATATCAAATAATTAGACGGAGTCGTTGATGCAGTTAACATCTGATGATCCGCGTAACAGCCAAGACAGTCACCATACAAACGTAACAACATGCAATTACATAACATCAACGCTAGATGGCGGTATATGACCGTGAAAACTCTCTCCCCAGTCATTTCTCTACCCAGTCATTTCAATGAGGCCCAAAATCGATAAAGATAATAATTGAGAATATGACACGTGAACCGATCACTTAGCTATATAGACGCGTACTGGACGGCATTAACCAAGACCTTTGGGCACTGGAATGGAATCGATAGTCAAAACTGTGGGCGTAGTTAAGGCGCCAAAAACAGGCCTAATAATAATAATTATAAGAAGAAGAAGAAGAAAATGACTTTGCTATAACAAGATGTGGGCGTCACTGTCAAACTCCGAACAACTATACACTACCCTAATCAACTCAAAATAACCAATTAATTCCACAAACCACCAACAGCTACCACAAACAACTTAAAACACATATCCAAAACCGCAAATACTACCTCAAACAAGCAAGTACTACCAAAAAAGGACAAACAATACCTCCAAAAACAAGAACTACCTCAAAACCAAACAACTAAAATACTACAAGACAACACTAAATACTACCTGAAACACTGTTAGATTAGTAGGCTGTGAGGTTACACTGAACCCGCCGTTAAATATAGTAATTGATTGCATTTGATATAGCGCTTCACACTGTAGGGGGGGGGGGGACTCACTGTTTAGTCGCCAATGTGTAACACGCACCTGGTAATCAAAGGTGGCATAGTACTTTGGTGCACTAATGTTTTGGTGCAAAACAGTGATGTTTTATATTTTTAAGTTCTACATGCCTTATGTATCTCCACGTGCATGAGAAGCTCTATGGGTGTAGATCAACTAGACGTCTGCTAAAGCTTTCAGCCCCCTTCATAGCTGAGCCCCTAACACATATTTTTAATAACACTTTTGGTTTGATCCCTAAAATATGGAAATCATCTCTGGTTACTCCTTGACTTAAATAAGTATAGACCGATTTCCGGACTCCTATGTCTAGCAAATATGTTAGAATATCTTGTAAATGTACAGCTTTACTTTCTTGTCCACTAATCATTTTTAAGCCGTTTTCAGTCTAGGTTCAGCGCTGGCCATAGTACTATTACAGCAGGCACTCTTAGGTAGTTAGTTACTGCTCTTGATAAGAAACATTGTGCAGCTTTGTTTATTGATTTGTCAAAGGCTTTTGATACAGTTAATCACAGATTACTTCTGTATAGATTAGCCTCGCTAGGATTTGATAATGCAGCTTTTAACTGGTTTCAGGGCTGCTTCTCTGATGGAGCACAAAGCATAGATGCCAAGGGTTTGACATTTTTTTCTCTTTTTATTTTCTCAAAAGAAATTAAACAAAGTGACTGCTTTTCAGGCCCATTCCCCACATTATTACAACCCAGAGTAGGGTAGGTGGAAGAGGGAATACTGCTATGACTCAGCAATTGGGTCAGTAACAGCGGGAAAGGTCATTGTTTATGTCAACCAAGCTGCTGGGTTATACAGAATAACCCATACCAAGACAAATAACCCGTAATAATGACCCAGCAGACATAACCCAGCAATTGAGTTAGAAAAACAAGCCAGTGTTTTTAAGAGTGTATATGATCAATGAAGCCTCTAGAGGCAGTTTAGCAACTTTCATTATGATTGGACTGCGTTTGACTTAGTTAAAAGCATTCTTGTGTGAAGCGACTTCCACAAGGCCAACCATTGGTCCAATCACAATCTTCTTTTAACTGTTGACTTAGACTCTACCCTAGAGCATATGTTTAGTCATAAAGTTTTATGCTATTTGGTCATTACTAGGGATGGGCACGGTTATTAGATTATTCGAAATGATGTGGGTATTCGAATATAGCTGCAATTATTTATTTATATTTTTGCCTAAAGTTAATTTAAATATTATTCATTAGCGATTTTGATTACATACGGTTTATAACGTGTACACCAATTCCATTGAAATATGTAAAAAGTACAAAGAAAAAGTTTAATTTCAATGCTAGTGCGCTGGATCACTGATACAAACACATGTGCTTTCTAGCGCCGACTCTCCGCTCAGATCAAAGAAAATCTGTCCAAATGTGTCAGAGTAAGAAATGTTCAGAAATTGGAAAAGGAATGTGTTTATTTAGCGAAGGCCAGATCACGGAAGCCCTTCAGGCTACATTACAAGTGCGCTTTAGCACAAAAAAAAAAAAAAAAAAAAATGAAAAAAAAATGTATACATTATTATATACAGTAATATATTTTTCCATATAATCTTCTTATTTCGGTTAATCGATTAACCGAAATATTTTGGATAGAATATTCGAATAGTGATATGGCCTAAAATGCCCATCCCTAGTCATTACATCAAGAGATAAATATATCTGGCATTTAAAGTCCATCCGTCCGTCCGTCCGTCCCCCCCTCCTGTGAAATGTGAAACTGGCTTCGCATACATGATCAATGAAGCCTCTAGATGCAGTGTATCAAGTTTCATGAGGATTGGACTGAGTTTGATGGAGTTATAATCACTTATGTGGGAAGCCAAGCCCTCTACAAATTTCATTGGCTTAAAGCAGTCACGTTTTTTGGCCGGTAGGTCTGGTTTATATAAGATGGGCATTATATCGTCCAATAATGCTACATACCAAGTTTGGTGCAGATTGGACAAACAGATCAAAGGTTCCTTCGGGCTAGGACCCTTCATAAATTATCTGACAGACAAGAGATGTATTTGTATGTATTAGCCATATTGAGTTGATGTGATAAATCTGAGACCGGTGTGATTGCCTAATAAAGAAAACTGGGCTCAAAATGTGATTGGTATAACACATTTTTTATATATTTCAATAAAAATACAAATTGACCTAGAGTAGGCCTATCACAGATGCTCTGTTTACAAAAACGATTTGCTTGACATAACGCTGCCCTCTCAAATTCAAACATCAGCACAGATCTCCACCATTGTGTCTATTTTGGGAACCAGTGATTTGCATAACTTGTTTCAAAGACTCGTAGATTTCTGTAGTTAATGACGTTTCTTTTTTTGTTTATCATACTCTACACTCACACTATGATAGCCAAGACACAACGTTGGGCTCGGGTTTTCTGTTGTTAATTTCGTGGACGGTGGCCATATTAGTTTATTTGCTTCAACCCGTAAACTTTATAATCAATAAAATATTGTTCTTTCAGGGACACATTAAGTTTAGCTTCTGTATGTGCACAGCGAAGAACTGTGCAATTTGTCCTTGTTCTTTTCAACAAGTTAATTATGTTCCTAACTTCTTACCAATACGGTGTACATTTTAGGACGTGTCAGTTTCAGTCGTACTTTGTATCAATCTCTTCAAAACTTATGGTCATTGTCGCTAAAACTTGCTTTCAAAGTCATTTTAACGAAAATATGTTTTTATTCTCGTCAAAACTTGGTGTCATTCTCATCAGGGTTTGTTTTCAAAGTCAGTCTAACTATAAGTTGATTTCAATGTCACCACAAGATGGTGTCATTCTCAGTTGGCTGTACGTAAAGTCAGTCTCATCAAAATTTGGAGTCAGTCTCATCGCAACTTGTTTTCAAAGTCAGTCTAACAAAAACTTGTTCTCGATCTCACCAGAAGTTGGAGTGTTTCTCACCAAGACTTGGCCTGACTAGTGGAGCAGCACCGCTATTGCATTGTTGGTCTGGCTAGTGGCTAAAGGCTAAAGCCATTAGATCCCCCACATTGCTGGCTCTCGGAGCTAGCTAGCTACAGCTGCCTCGTGGAGTCGACGACCTTACTGCTTTCTGAGCTATCAAAACTGTGCCCCGCTACCTGGTTAGCTTGGTTGGCTTGGGCTGCCGTCCCCCCTACCCAGTAGTGGGATGTCAATGTCCAAGGCGACTAGAAAGAAAAGGCAGAGTCCTGCCACTCTTCTGCCTGTTGAGGCTGCCCCTCCAAAGCTCTTCAAAGCTCACCCCCGGGAACCTGGTGACCATGGCAGACGAGGAAAAGGAAGATGAGGTGGGTGCCAGTGTTTCAGCCATGCGTTGCACGAGCAGTGTCAGCTGGTTCACTGGCGGACACAGACTCGATGACGGACGAGCTATCTCAGCCAGCCGATGTGGGCTCATCTTGCTACCGGTCTTTATCGACCTGAGAGGCATGCAACCAGGCGTTCGCCCCGGCATTGCTGATCTGGTCCTTGATGGATGGGCACTTCATGCCGGTGGTCTCTCCTTCCTCGAGAAGTCCATCCCCATGATGCCGGACTTTCTTTTGGATCTGCGTGTCTCCCGGTCTAGACCAGCCTCTGCACATGTATAGTTGGCTGGATATAGTGTCATGGAGGTGCCCGACCAGTCCCAGTTGGGGGTAGACACCCCAACCCCCTATGGAGCTTGTAGTGGTGGAGCACCTTGCCCCCACTACTTCCCTTGTATGCTTTGGGAGCCCTCCTCCCTGAATAGCAGCAGAGAGAGCTCTTTTCTGTATTGGGGGCGTCCTACAAGGCCTCGGCCTTGAAAGCCAGGAGTGCGAACATGGTTTCGATTCTCCTGGTGTACCAAGCCACGGTCCAGCACAAGATGGCTGAATTTGCCCAGGACAATGACATCTCCGAGCTGTGGGACAGCCGTATGCTTACGGACCGCTCTCTGCGCTCCCTCAGAGGAGTGGCAGCGCAGACGGGCAGGTCCATGGCAGCTACGGTAGTGGCGCAACGTTCCGTCTAGTTGGACGTTGCTAAGACCCCACTTTCCTCGAGAAGCCGTTGGACCCTGCCGGGCTCTTTGGCGCCTCGGTGGGGAAGCTGACGGCCCGAATGGAGCAGCGGAAGTCGACAGGGGAGGCCCTGTCCGCACTGCTCCCATCTCAGCCTGAGAAAAAGGCAAAGCCTTCCCCCCTCCCGTCCGGGGAGGCGTGGGCTTCACCTACTCGCCCTCCACGTTCTGCTCCCCAGGTTTCTGCTACGCAGGTGCCGGTGGGGTTCAAATGCGGACGACCATGGGCGAAGAATCAGTTCGCGCCAATGAAGTCCCAGTCTGACTCTTCCTGAGGGAAGAAGCAGCAGCGGCCCTGATGCGCGGAACAACCTGCTGTCGGTGCAGACTCAGACCTCGTTTACTACACAGGCTGTCAGGGTCCGGCTTACCATACAGTCACTAAGCTCACAGTATTTCCTGGTGCTAAAAAAGATCCTGGAATTGAGGCGATTAAAACTGCCACTTGACTGTATTCCAGTTCAAAATGCTGGTGATCAGAGGCCTCTTATGCAATATCCGTCAGGGCGATTGGTTTACAACCATAAACCTAAAGGATGCTTATTTTAACATTTCGGTCCCCGCGCACAGGAAGTTCCTCAGGTTTGCGTTCAAAGGTCAGGTGTTCGAGTTTCAGGCTCTGCTCTTCGGACCCTCACTGGCACCCTAAACGTTTACCCAGTGTGCGAAAGGCACAGGCTATGCGGATACACAATTACCTGGACGATTGGTCTTGTGCGCAGGCACTAGAGAGGAGGCTATGAAGCACACGAGTGTTCTCTTGTCCCATCTAGCCTTCCTCAGTTTTGTGGTGAACCCCAAAAAGAGCTGTCTGGTTCCCTCCCACTGCGTAACGTTTGTAAGGAAACCAATCCCCAAACCTTCCCCCTCAGACCCAAAATGGCCCCTGGGGAACATTCCAGAGGAGCCAGCATGCTCTCTCAACACAAACGGCCATAAAAACCTTGACTCAATTCCAGCTGCAACTCTAAGGATTAATAAATTGGGATTAAGAAATTGTTGCGTAAGGAACAATCAGTGAAATTATTAGACATTAACAATGAGAAGAAATTGTAATAACAATTGTTGTTTTTCTGATTATATATATATATATATATATATATATATATATATATATATATATATATATATATATATATATATATATATATATATATATATATATATATATATATATATATATATATATATATATATATATATATATATATATATATATATATATATATATATTATATATATATATATATATATATATATATATATATATATATATATATATATATATATATATATATATATATATTTGTATTTGTTTTTCTAAGTGAACTGTCATAGCTAGCATTGTAGTGTTTGGTATGGAGCTGTCCACCATGACATTTCGTAAACTTTGCAGACATTATATAGAATAAATTCCAAGTATATATGCGTAAATAGAAACAAAACCATATGAGGAAAGCTGGCTGGCAATCCTTATCTTATCAAGTGAGATAATTTACACCTCTACTCACTGGCCTGCGGCCAATCAGATGACCCCGGCCACCTTCTGGAACCTCCTTTCTATACTTCCGATAAATAGGTTTCTCAACCAGGAAGCCTTTGCTTTTTAACTTCCAAGGTTACCTGTAGGCCTCGGTCTAAAGAATTGTACCCCCCCCCCCCCCTTTTTTTTTTTTCTTGAACCACGCTCCACGGGCAACTCTCAGAACAAAGGAATTAGGCCTAGGCCAGAAAACCCCTTCCAACATTTTCAAACTTAACTTTACCATTTCAGAGCAAAGAAACATTTATTGAACCAAGTTCAGGACTTCACAACTTCCAACGTCTATTCAAACGATTCAGAGCTTTTAACCAAATCTACGTGAGTTGGAGGATAGCTGGATCACCCAAACCGAACCAGCGCACATTGGTTCTCACTGCAGGAGGTCAGCGGCCACATAAAGAAAACCCATGTTTCAACACTACTAACTCAACTAACTTTTCCATCTTTATTCAAACCACGTTCAGAACTTTCCAACTTCACACAACAAACTGAGTTTCAGAACTTTACCCATACAGCCACAGACAGCCTCTCCAGCCACAACATAGGATTAAAATTCATTCCTTTGCTACACAACGCCACCTATCGTCTCAAAGTAACGTAAAGCCCACTTTCAGTGACATTGAGCGTTTGATGCTAAGAGCCTAGACAATTTCTGATGTGTTTACCATAATTTGCCAATATTTTAACTGTTATACTGCGTATGTTTAGATGCTAACCACAGTGATGAATGCCTACTAACCACTTTAGTTTATCAGTGTTATCATTTATTCAGGGCAGCACGGTGGCTCGGTGGTTAGCATTGTTGCCTCACAGCAAGAAGGTCCTGGGTTCAATCCCCACCTGACCCAAGGTCTTTCTGCCTTTCCTTTCTGTGTGGAGTTTGCATGTTCTCCCCGTGTTCGCCTGGGTTTCCTCCGGGTACTCCGGTTTCCTCCCACAGTCCAAAAACATGCAGGTTAATTGGTGACTCTAAATTGCCCGTAGGTGTGAATGTGCGTGTGAGTTGTTGTCTGTCCCTATATGTCGGCCCTGTGATTGACTGGCGACCTGTCCAGGGTGTACCCCGCCTCTCACCCTGTGTCCGCTGGGATAGGCTCCAGCCCCTATTTTATTATAAATTTATTCATTCTTAGTAACGTAATTATCATGCTTTCTTTAGAGTAGTATATAAATATAATTGGTTGCATTTAAACCCAGCTGTGTCGCTTCGTTTCATACAATCATTTATTCTCGTAACATAGCACTTCACTACTTCAGAATTAAGATTGAAAACATTAACTATTACATTATTAAATTAATGATAAAAATTTGGTTTCCTGCAGAGCCCTGTTTATAGCTAAATTCTGTGTGGTGGTGCTCCGTACAATACGTAATTACACTTCATCACCTTGATCGATTATAATATTAATTTATGAATTAATTGATAATCTACAAAAAATTATAAAGCGTAATTTACACACACAAAGTAGAAAGCCAAATCCCCCACACGTTATTGGAATAACCATCCGCTCGGTTCTGAACCGCGCCTTTCTCTCCCGGCACCACGGCCAGACCTTTTACAAGTGTCTGGCCAGTTTTCCTCCACATGCGGGCCTTCCAATACTGGCTGGCGGCCAGAGTGTTACACCTCGAAGGAGGCTGCATTTATCCCTGAGGGTCACCAACAGCTGCGTTTTGGTGCTGGCGGCGTAGCGAGACAGAGCGCTGCTGCTGACGGGCCCTGTAGTACGCAGGCGCGTAGTGACAACAGATGTTTCCCTCACAGGATGGGGGGGCGTCTGCGAGGGACGTCCGGTGCGGGGGACACGTCTCCACGCTGTCTCCACATCAATCACCTGGATCTGCACACGGTCTTCCTGGAGCTGAAACGGTTTCTCCTGTTGCTGGACAACCAGGATGTGTTACAGACAACACGACCATGGTGGTTTTTGTGAATGGACAGGCCGGAACCCGCTCCTGGACACTTCACAAGTTGGCCAGGCAGATATTGCTGTGGTTCGCAGTGAACCTGACGTCACTCAGGGCAAATCATGTCCCCAGTCACCTGAATACTGCCGCAGAAGTTCTCTCCCAGGGAGAAATCCTGCCCGGAGAGTGGCATATGCATCCGGAGGTGGTACAGACGATTTGGTGTTGCTTTGGAGAAGCGTCCGTTGATCTCTTCGCCTCAGCGGCCAGTGCCCAGTGTCGCCTTTACTTTTCTCTGCGAGAAGCAGGTGCTCTTCTGGGCGTAGAAGCTCTGACGCTCTGGCCTGCTGACAGGCTGCTTTACGCATTTCCCTACAGCTCTGATCCCGGCCGTGCCGGCCCGTGTGACGTCACAGAGTCTGTCACTGATATTAGTAGCCCCTCGATGGTTGACTAATCTATGGGCGGCGGATATATACAGCTTTGTGGTGGGGGAGCCTTGGCTGCTCCCGTTGAGCCCGGACATACTGTCCCAGGCGAATGGTGAGAACACCTGAAAGGCTGAGGTTGACCACTGAAGGGTTACATCCCAGCGTGGTCGCCACTATTCAGTGCGCTGGAGCAGCGTCTACTTGGTCTCCGTGTGACTTGAGATGACGCATGTTCGAGTCCTGGTGCGAGGAGCGGAATTTGGTGTTGTTCAATGCAACCTGGGGAATATCCTATTATTCCTCCAGGGGCTACTGGACAACAGCAGAGCCTTTTCTACGGTCAAAGTTTACCTGGCAGCCTTGTCGGCTTGCCATGTCGGCTTTAATGGAAAGACTGTTGGTGCTCACCTGCTCGTGTCTCGCTGAGAGGTATACGCATGCTGCGCCCAGTGTCTAAACCACTCACTCCCTCCTGGGAGTTCGGGTTGGTTCCGGATGGGTTGTCTTGGGCTCCATTCAAGCCCATGGAGACTTACAGTATAAAGCCATTGTCACTCGAGACAGCTTTGTTGTTGGCCTTGGCCACCTCCAAGCGTGTCAGTGATTTACAGGCCCTATCCGTTCATCCTTCGTGTACTCAGTTTGCCCCCGGAGATGCCAAGGTGACCTTAAAGCCAAACTCAGCATTTGTGCCGAAGATCCTGAGCATGACTTTCACTTGTAACTCTATTGAGGTGCTCCGGCTCCGACCCGATACGGATCTGTGCCTCCTTGAGCGTCTATGCTCTGTACACTCGCTGCGCTGTTGCATGGATAGGACAAGGGGATCCCGCTCCATGAATCAGTAGTTTGTCTGTTTTGCTCGCCCTTCCATGGGAAGGCACTGTCCAAAATCAGACTGGCTAAGTGGTTAGTGCAGGCTATTCAGTTAGCCTATGGCGCTATGGGATGCGCATTGCCTATGGCCATATGCGCACATTGTGGAATTGCTGCATCATGGGCGCTTTCCAAGGGTGTGCCTGACTCGGACATGTGTGCTGCGGACAGCTGGGCTACGCCTCACACCTTTGTATCTTGGTAAAGATTGGATGTGACGGCGCCCTCTCTGGTGTAGGCAGTGCTTAGTGTGGGCAGTCAGGAGTGAAGGATGGACCTCCGGTCATCAGGGGTTGTTCGATATTCACGACCTATGGGGCGTGAGACTCCTCTCCAAAGTCTGCCCCGTGGCTGAATGATGACTGGATTCAAATCTGGAGTGAGATGGGTCTGCTACTATATATATATATATATATATAGAGTAGCTGACGCGGGTGCGCGTGACCCTTAAAGTCTCATGAGCCTTGTTGATTACAAGGCGCTGTGGTGTAAGTGTTCAGTGAATGATGCACGCTCTCAGAGCGTTTCCCATAGAGAGGAGTCTCACTCCTCTCCTTATTAGAACCTGGGTTATATACATAACCCCTAGTTATTTGGTCGAACACCAGTTGTTAACTGCATCAATGACTCCATCTCGTTATTCGATATCAAAACATGGCGTCAGAAGTGGGTTGGCTAAATAATAAATAACAAAACACCACGCCAACAGTTCAGGGCATCTGCATGAATGTGCCTGAGAGGCGGCACTGTATCGCTAATTACTCCATAGTGAGTTAGCTTGTTTCCAGTTAGCATTAGCATTTGCACCTAGCCATAGATAGAAGTTTCTGCAATTACTGTAGGAAAATTGGAAACTGGAGCACGAACAGGGAAATTCACGGCTAGGAGTAGGATGTTTTGGTCAACATGTCTTGACATGTCTTGTCATGACAACATGGCTGTTCATGAGGAAAATGAAAGTACTGCCTTCATTAAGGCAATCTGGTTGGTCTACAGGCCTTTGATTTGGTGACAATTTCATCATCATCATCATCATCATCATCTTCATCCGCTTTGTCCGTTGTCGGGTCGCGGAGGTTGCAGTTCCAGCAGGGCATCCCAAACTTCCCTTTCCCGGGCCACATTAACCAGCTCTGACTGGGGGATTCCAAGGCGTTCCCAGGCCAGTGTGGAGATATAATCCCTCCACCTGGTCCTAGGTCTGCCCCGCGGTCTCCGCCCAGCTGGACGTGCCTGGAACACCTCCCTAGGGAGGCGGCCAGGTGGCATCCTTACTAGATGCCCGAACCACCTCAACTGGCTCCTTTCTACGCAAAGAAGCAGCGGCTCTACTCCGAGTCCCTCACGAATGGCTGAACTTTTCACCCTATCCCTAAGGGAGATGCCAGCCACCCTCCAGAGGAAACTCATTTCCGCCGCTTGTATCCGCGATCTCGTTCTTTCGGTCATGACCCACCCTTCATGACCATAGGTGAGAGTAGGAATGAAGATAGACCGGTAGATTGAGAGCTTTGCCTTCTGGCTCAGCTCTCTCTTCGTCACAACGGTGCGATAAAGCGACTGCAACACCGCACCCGCTGCTCCAATTCTCCGGCCCATCTCTCGTTCCATTTTCCCCTCACTCGAGAACAAGACCCCGAGATACTTGAACTCCTTCACTTGGGGTAAAGACTCATTCCCTACTTGGATAGGTGACAAAGCGCAGCCTTGGAGGAGGCCAACCCTCACCGGAAACGAGTCCGACTTACTGCCGAAGACCCGGACACAGCTCTCGCTTTGGGAGTACAGAGATTGGATGGCCCTGAGTAGAGACCCCCTCACCCCATACTCTCGCAGCACCTCCCACAGTATCTCCCGGGGAACCCGATCATACGCCTTCTCCAAATCCACAAAACACGTGTAGACCGGATTGGCATACTCCCAGGCCCCCTCAAAGATCCTCGCGAGGGTAAAAAGCTGGTCCGTTGTTCCACGGCCAGGCCGGAAACCGCATTGTTCCTCTTCAATCCGAGGTTCGACTATCGGTCGAACCCTCCTTTCCAGCACCCTGGAGTATACTTTCCCGGGGAGGCTGAGTAATGTGATGCCTCTGTAGTTGGCACACACTCTCCGGTCCCCCTTTTTGAACAGGGGAACCACCACCCCGGTCTGCCACTCCTTAGGTACTGTCCCCAACTTCCACGCAATGTTGATGAGACGTGTCATCCATGACAGTCCCTCAACACCCAAAGCCTTCAGCATTTCTGGGCGGATCTAATCAACCCCTGGGGCTCAAATCATTAAACTGTAAGTTACAGTAAACAAATTGGTGACAATTTGTTTACTGTAACTTACAGTTTAATGATTTGAGACTAGTACTGCTTAAATCTGTGGTGATTTTTCAAGGGAAGTTAACTAATATTTGTGATATAACACTTTATAACAACACCTAACTTACTATTTTGTCACATATTTGTACTTTACAATGGTAGACATTTCAAAAAAGGTGTGCTTGCTAAACGGCTAATGTTAATGCAGACCGGCTGCTGCAGTCACATTTGACGTGAGTCTACCATGATGTCTCACTATTTGCAGTTGCACGTTTTTCATGTTCACTAGCTATGAAGCAAATCAAGTTTTTTATATGTATATTGGCCGGCTGTTCATAAGGAAAATAAAAGTACTTAAAGTAAAAGTGTACGAACACTAGCCTCTTGCTTCAAAACAATGTGAGCATGCTTATAGAGAAAAATACCTAGGAACGAACGTTAGCTAGTAAACGTAGTCTGGTCAGATGGATGTTGTTGTGACGATATAGCCAAGACAAGCATCTGCCACAGCTTAGAAAATCCATACCACGTTTTTGCTTATAAGAGTTGGCTATTGTCACGCAATGAAAGCGAACTGAATTCATTTGGAGATTGATGCTCAGCCAAAATTGCCATAGGTTTATTTATTAATTTAAGGGCTCGAAAAACCGTTATAAAGTGAAGGTATCAATAAATAAACAAAAAAGTAGTGAGCCAGCCTAAGGCGCATTTTAAAAACCCTGATCAACAAATAGGATCTGTAACACAGTCCACTTGTGATGCGGTAGGCAGTCAGTGCAATCACTGGACGCATCACATCCGCATTTGCTCATGGAAATGCATTTTTTAGTCGTCTTTTTAGGCCGATTTTTAGCGCCATAACTACGCCCACAGTTTTGACCCTATCGATTCCATTCCACTGCCAACTGCGCAGCGTTACCATTTTGCCGACGATTAAAAGCCAAAGTTTCATAGTTAAATTTTCTTCATGCTAAGATAATAATTAGCAAGGTGAAACTGTCCTAACCACGACGTAATTAAAGAATTTGCGTTTTGGACTGGTTTTGGACATGAGATAGGTTAACCTTGTAAACATTTGGCTAAACTTGACCAATGTTAATAATGTCGTTAAACGGAACGCTTGTTACAGTATGGGACCATGTGCCTAAGTTTCAGTTGATTTTCCTTTACAGTTCAGCGGGACAATTCATCATTTCAGGTCATTGTACCGTTCCTACATTCTAAATGTCTATTGAACTTTACATAAGGATCTTGAGTTGTGTTAGTTTTCCTTTTTCAATGTTGTGTTTTAACTTGGTATCAATAACTCACAGCTGAGTCTGCCCAGTTTGTCAATCAGCTATACAAAATACAAAACTGAACGGACAAGCGGTGGGCGGAGATTTCATGCAAAAGGAGAACTGAGTGTATTAAAGTAAAAGCATCTGTCCCCTATCCAGTGATGACGCTCACATATTGAAATAGCAAAGTCATATTCTTCTTCTTCTTATTAGGTCAACTTTTGGCCGCCCGCAGTTTTGAATTTATAGATAACATTCTTGTGCCGACATGTCTGGCATAATACCGCATAGTGTACGTGTACATAACTAAATGATCGGTTCACGTGTTATATTTTTTATTATAATTTTTTATTATTGTTTTTAATCGTACATACATTTGCATAATATCCCATGAGGTACATGAAATAAATGTTTTGGGGGCAACTGTGACTATGAACACTGTACTCCTTAATGACTACCTCACCGTTAAGTGCATGGTAGAGTAGGACCCAACCACAGTGCTCGAGCTTGAACTATGGCAGGGTTAAATGGAATGCAGTTGTTGAAAGCCTGACCTTGTTGAAAAGAAAACCAAACGGAAGTACTTCATCATCGTATGTGTCCATCATTATATTATAATGAAGCGGCACTGCCAATCTAGCAGCAACAAGCGCCCCCCGTCAACAAACAGGGTGTGGACCACAGTCCGCTTGTGCTGCAGGGGCAGATTCTGCACGCTAAGGCGGTCAGTCCAATGACTGCGATGCATCACATCGCATTTGCTCAGGGAAATGCATTTTCTAGATCCTGCTGTACTTCTAGTACAACCAACATCTGTGGTAAGTGAAGTCCTGTTGCCAGTACTATGACTAATGTGCGCAGCTGATGAATTGTTCTCCCCACGGGGGTGATGGGGGGGGGGGGGCCTGGTTTCTACCCCCATTCATTTCAATAGGGGCAAAAAACGATAAAAAATTATATAAAAAAATATAACACATGAACCAATCACTTACATGCAAGCACACACCATAACCCAAGACCTGTTGGCACGGGAATGGAATTGAAAGGGTCAAAACTGCGAGCGTAGAATGGCGCCAAAAACAGGCCTAATAATAATAATAATAGGACTTTTCCTTTTTTATTATGTGATGCGTCACATCTTGTTATGGCAAACGATCAGTTGTTTAAGAAAAATCTAATTATTCTTATTGCTTAAAGTGCATACAATAACTTTGTCAAAACTAAACCAAGTTAGTGCATTAAAGTACCTATTACATTTTGGGTTTTAAATAAAAAAAAATAAAAAAAATAAAAGAAAGATTCAAAACAAATTAAATACATTAACTTCAAATTTTGCAGGATTTTGTTTTCTGTGGTTATTTTCTGGAGCAAAACTTAGGGACCTAACTAGCCACCAAATTAATTAACGTTCTTTACTAGCCATTACATGTAGCCATAATTAACGTGCATTATTTACTAGACTTCATCTCAACTAGCAATCATATTGATTTACTAATGTTAACGTTACATTGTGTCGGGTCCACTCTGTGGACTGGATGCTTTCTGCTGAGATGCTGAAGCACTGACGTCGTGCTATTGTGGTAGGTATAGTTAGATTTTACAACACACTACAGAGTTTTCATTTGTATTCAATTTGAAATAATCCCAAACTTTGGACACATTCTGTAAATATTTCTGGCCAGTATATTTTTGCTCCTCACCATTTTCTACGCTATCAAATCACTTCTATGGTCTTCACATCACGTGAGCACAGAGTAAACACGTTGTGAGAGACACTGAGCTCTATGGATTTTACAAAACTTCGATGCAAAGAGTTTGCGTCGATGCTTTTTTTGTAATCGAGTTAATCAAGTTTCTCAAGGAATCGTTTCAGCCTTAGTTGATAATATATAAATACATTTTTATGCTCTCTCTTCTTGTTTAAGTTTGCATTATACAGTATAATACCTTATCTGAATGAAATGTACTGAAACTAATGTAGGCCTACATGTGACACAAAAATGCAATTTCTTATTATTATTTTAATGTCAGACACTTTCTGTATAGCGCAGTCCACTTGTGCTGCAACAAGGCAGGTTTTGCGTGCTAAAGCGGTCAGTCCAATCACTGCGACGCATCACATCGGCTCAGAGAAATGCATTTTATAGTTGCTATTGCCCTTACACCGATGATGGTTTTACTACCATGGCTAAGGCTGGCTTTCACACTACACAATTTGACCAATTTTCGCTCTAATTGCGATAGCAAAAGTGCAGAGGAGCATCAATGCTTGGAGACTGGCGCAGAGAAATTCGGTTCTGGTGGACACAGCCTCGCGCCAGTTTTGAGGTGCTTCGCAGCCATTTGTGGCGGTCTCAGGGCTTCATGGCGCTTCGCAGCCAGTGGACACCCAGCGTAATACTGGCAAAATACATTTGGGTCTACTTGATGATGTGTCATGATTGTCGTGGTGATATTAAAACCTAATTAAGCCATTGAAATTATGCATTTTAATTTAACGTTTTGAACTCCTGAGCACATATAGATAGGAAAATAACTAGCGTCGTAAATTATAAAAATAGTTTTTTATTTTATTTCATGTTTTTAATTTTTTAATTCTCACGTTTAGTGGGCCATGGCCCACCGGTTGAGAACGGCAGCAGTAGAGCAACCTTATGACTTTGAAAGTCGTGTAGTGTGAAGAAGGCATTAGAGCCAGCCAAGCTAACTATTTTAATATCAGCCCCATAGCTGCATTTCCCATCATTTTAAAAATAATTAATGCCTCTCTCGTAGAGAGCGGAGGGGCATTGTGGGTTTGACGTTTCATTTGATGTTACTATGGGTGATTAATCCCTTGATTATTTTCTTGCTGATCACTACAAATGACCTCACTAGTGTATCAACTAGCAACCTGCTAACAGTACTGTAGACGTGACTGGGATGCCTGAATACAGAGACAGCACTTAAGGGTCACCCATCTGCACACCTATTTGTCAGGCAGTCATGTAAACGACAAGTGACTTGTCAGCGGGAATGCACAATGCGAAAGAATTAAGCAGCTAAGCTTATTTCTCAAGCTGTGTTTGCCTCATTTGGCGTTGATTTTTTTTTTTGCTTTGAAGGGTGAAAGGTAAACATTTTCAATGTGACAGGAAATATTATATTGTGAAGTGCTTCATATATATTATCTATAGTTATTCTAGTACAGTGAAATTCTTTATAATGTTTTGTGTCTACCATAGTCCTCCGCTGTGTCTTCCCTCCGGGGGGTCAGGCTGCAACATAGAACACACACACATACAGCTGAATTAATAATCAATGTATGTTGACCGTTATCATTCCACTGTACAGAGTGGAACTACTTTAGCAATTCCATTGGTTCACTGTTGTCACGGTTGTGTAAGGAAAAACCCAGGTGCAGAGCATAAGAGTATATAACAGTCTCTTAGAAATAATCACAGGGAATAGGGAATTGTTCAATAGTTATTTAATGAGGCAACTGCTTGACGAGGTCCTGGAAAGTAGAATGCGGAGGAACAACATTTGTCTTTTAGGAATACCATAGGGTGCGGAGGCCCGCGACTGATGGAGTTTGTGACCCAGCTGCTTCAGGAGCTGCTCGGCCTGGATGAGAAACCATTTCTAGACCGGGCTCACCGCACCCTGCTTAGTCGACCCCGGGACCGAGAACCTCCACAACCATTTGTTATCAGAGTGCACTTCTTTGATGTCCGCAATGACATGCTGAAAAGATCTAGAGAAGCATCTCCTCTCCTCTCCAAGGATAGAAGAGTTTCAATATTTGCAGACTATACCACAGCTGTGGCTAAGAAGAGGGCCAGCTTTGGAGATGTGAAATGCCAGCTGCGTGCCTGTTACGGCCCCTCGAGTGGCCGTATTAATTATTGTAGCAGTTTATCGTATGTGTTGTGTTGTATTGTATTGTGCCCTCCTCCTTTCCACTCTCTATCAATATTCATCCAGGTCTGCTGGATCTTCTTGGTCACGCCCTCCTTCAATCTACTGTCAGCGCACCTGTGAGCGGACCAATCAGGCATCGGTCCGCCGGATACAAAAGTCCCTCCCGTCTCAGTCCAGGGAGAGAGGCAATTCAGGAAATTAGTGACCAGCTCTCCTTATACATATAGGAGACGTGTTCGTGTACGTCTCGCTGTCAACGAGACCAGTGCCTTTTTGTGTTGTTTAAATACGATCCAGTCAATCCTTAGTTACAGTTTTAACATGACACTCTGTGTCGTTTTTTATTTTTAACAGCCACACTGGGTCGTTTGGACTAGGTAAGATACCCTGGGGTTTACTTAAACAACACATAGACTGCCTCTATTATTCTCACTAGTGTCGGAACGAGTGCCACCCCTTGTGTTTTCGGTTAACCAGAACTATTGGATAGGTAATTATGGGTTTCTTTTCACCTTTTGATTATTTTGGCACCAGTCATTGTCCTCTCGCTCCCAGTGTTGTGCTTGTAAGTAAATATTCACTTATTATACTCTTAATTCGTGTGTTGCCAAGTATTTTCACTGCAGTACCCTATGGGAAAATGTTAGTTCCTTTCCCTAGACACATATTCCACCACAAGGGACGTAACAGTGCCTGTAAAATTCGGCCTTATCTACCCTGCAGTTCTGAGACTAACTTTATCGGATGGCTCCACGCACAGAATCGAGGACCCGGTTCTTGCAGCCGACTTCATAAAAAGAAGAGTGAAAACGGATGTTGTACCGCATAGCTGACAGGCTAGGTAGCTGGTGAAGCCAACTTTTCTAGGCTCATTGATGCTTGAATACTGTTGTTTTTCACTTGCATTCCATATTGGTGAGTAGGCTATACAGTTCACTAGCCTCTAATACTTTATAATGTATTACAATGCAGATATGTATATTCTTTATCCCACTCACATTTTTGCTTTTTATGTGACTGCGTCATGCAATCACATACTGTTATCGGAAGGTCATATTAAATAATATACTGTTACTGTTAAGTTTTATTATTAACAATATAGACTAATATAGAACTAACAATATTCTTAAAAGAGGACACAGGCATTGTACAAAGGCAACGCAATACTAGATAAAATTTTGGCATTATGGAACGTCATACGCTAAGCCATGTCAGTTAGCAAGCTCAAGACAATGAGACATAGTGCGCATGCATGATCGGTTCACGTGTTAATTCTCTTACTTTTAATCGGTGTTTTGCACCCATCCATGCATTCAAATAAATAGAGAGCGCAGTACATGTTCCATCTGAATGGTTGTAGCGCTTATCGTTCAGTCTTGTTAGATAAAAACGTATCTGGAGCAAGTTATATAATACGCACAGAGTAGCCCTATTGAAGTGTTGGATAAATAACGATTGAGGATCTAACCTAGGAGTTAATGCTAAAAGGTCCAAAACAATAACCCAAGGAACGTAGTCATCATTACAGCTGTCCTGGTTGGGTATTGAAGTTATTGAAGGGGGGGGGGGGGGGTTCTATGAACAGTACTTATTAATGTTTACCTCTTAAATCGCTTTTACTTACAGTATGTATGGTAGAGTAGAACCTAGCTGCAGTGAGGTACGTGAAAGTCTTTTTTGGGGGGGGGCAACCGTGACTTTTAACATTGTACTCATTCATGACTACCTCCCAAATCGCTACCAATTGCCTTTTGATGATTTGAACCCAAACCTTAGTGCTCGAGCTTGAACACACAGCAGGGTTGTATTGAATGCATTGTCAGTGGAAGCCTTACCTGTGTAAAACCAAACAATGGTACTAAGTCGACGTATAATCCCGCCATTAGATTATAATTAAGCGGCACTAACAATCTAAAACCAATAAGCAATCCTGTCAACAAACTGGACTGCAGTCCACTTGTGCTGCAGGGTAGGTTTTGCGCGCTACGGCGGTCAGTGTAACTAAGACGCATCACATCGCATTTGCTCAGGGAAATGCATTTTCTAGTTACTATTGGATTTGGAAACATTATTGCTGATTAGTTTACATTCTGTTTTCTGCTCACTGTTTTTTTCCGATCTGTGTGTGCATCACAGATCGGGGGGAAAAAGGAGGGAGTATGTAGCAGAATGATGAATGTAGAATGACAAATGTAAAATTACAAATTACAAACTTTCTAAAATAGGTTTTGAAGTGTGGCAAAGATTCAAATAGCATGAACAAAGTTTACTGGAGGTTTCTGAAACTTTGGCATTTGGAATGTAATGTAATATTGGTTCAGGTTTGGTGATTTGAAATTGTCCTTTTGGGTTTTTTTGAACTTCTGTAATTGTTGTTGGGCTGTTGACTTTTATTGCTCCTGAAAATGCATGGACAGGACTGTGAAATGTGACGGGTTACAGAGCTACAAAGGACTGTCACAAGGAACATTGACGTGGGAGACTTTCAGCTAATTGGACATTTGAGGCTGAGTACATGCTAAAACTTATTTCCTTTACAAATCACTCATTTAGCAAAAGGGTCTTGGGGGTTTTGGTATGTTGGGTTTTGATAGGTGGAGTCTAGCAGGAGCTAGGGGTCGTATGACAGACGACACATGAGAAAGCTGACTGTAAGGTGGTTCCGGCTCCAACCAAGAGGAGTGAACGGAGGAGCACAGAGAGAGATCCCTCATCCAAGGGGGGTTGAGACTATCATCAGACAACCACCCTAAGCTACATGGTGTAGGGTTACTGGTTTACTACTTCTTGTGTGTGAATCACTCTTTATCAATTTTGTAGATTATAATATTAATTCATGAAATAATGGATAATCAATTAATTTGATATCAAATAATTAAGGTAGCACCACCCAAAGATTTTAGCTTATTGCAGGGCTCGATGGGAAACCAGGTCTGATTTGGCGTTAATTTAATAAGTAGGCCTAGTTGAAGTTTTAGTCTCACTTCTGAAGTAGTGACGTTCTATGTTACGAGAATAAATGATTGTATGAAAACGAAGCTATGACACAGCTGGGCTTGATTGCAAAGCAATTCTATTTATTTACTAGTCTCAAACACATGAAAGTTACAGTACTACAAAGAATGACTAAATGATGACATTAATAAACTAAAGTGGTTAGTAGCTAAACATACACAGTATAACAGTTCAAATATTTACAAATTATGGTAAGCACAACACAGCAGAAATTGTCTAAGCTTTAGCATCAAACGCTCAACGTTAGGAAAAGCATGAGTTTACGTTACTGTGAGAAGGAAGGCGGAGCTGTGGCACTGAATTATTGGTCTTATTAGCCTGCTGTTGCGGCTGGAGCCAATTTGAGAAGTCCGTGGTTCTTTTGGTAAAGTTCTGAAAGTTAGTTGCTTGTTTGAATTAACATGGAAAAGCAACATGGGTTTTGGGTCTTCTTTGACGTGTTAATTGTCCTCTTCTGGGAAGGAGGACAAAGGTGCGCTGGTTCAGTTTGGGTGATCCAGCGGGGTCCTCGACTCAGTAGATCTGGTTAAAAGCTCTGAATCACTTCGGAAAACGGTGGAAGTTGTGAAGTCCCGAATGTGGTTTGAATAAACGTTCCTTTGCTCTGAAGTGGTTTAGTTAGAAAGTGTTGCAAGGAGTTTTCGGGCCTGTAGTGAGGAAAAAGGCCTAAAATCCTTTGTTCAATGAGTTGCTTGCAGACACGTGGTCAAAGAATAGGGTTGGGTGCAATTTTTATCAACCCGTGTAACGCAGGGCGGCCTTCCCAGGTTACGTGCGGATCTTAAAAAGCAAAATTCCCTGGATGAGAACTCTATTTAAGATAGTTTGAGAAGGGGTGTCCGAAAGATGGCTGAGGTCACCTGATTGGCCACAGCCAGAGGTGTTGATTATCTCACTTATCAGTGAAATATCAGTTTACCTTACCACGTCGTTTGGTTTCAATGTAAGCTTATTTACTAGGGATATGTTCTATATAACGTTTGCAAAGTTTACAAAATATCATGGTGGACATTTTGATACCAAACATGACTAGGCTGACTATGTTAGTTCACTTAGAAAAATACAAAATATATAATTATTACAAAATACAAACGATTGATATTACAATTTCTTCTCATTGTCAATGTCCAATAATTTAATTGATTGTTCCTTAGGCAACAGTTTCTTAATCCCAATTTACTAATCCTTAGAGTGGACGCAGTGTGGTGCTCTGCCCAAATCTCAGGAGTTGTGTGAGAGGAGCAGGCTGACCCCCTCTGGAGTGTTCACAGTGGCCATTTGGGCCTGCTCCTTTGATCTTAACCAGAGAGGGGGGAAGATTCGGTGATTGGATCCCCTACAATGGGGAGTGGGACTGTCCTCCTCCGACAGTAGCTTGCCACGGCTCAAACTATGTCACCCCAACGTTCCAGATAGACGACTGAAGTATAGGCTAACGCTGCGTCTAAGGTGACCAACGCGACACATCAAAGAAAGTAGATGCTGTACAGCACTTCGTGTACAAGGACATGAAGATTGGTAAAATCAAAGAACCTATCTGACTGTTACGTTTGTTCTTGTGAGAGCCTGTGGAACATCTAACCTAACACTCACCTCACATTGACCAATTTGAAGTACTGATTGATGAGGATTTAATCTTAAATAGAATAACCATTTACAACTATTGTACCCCATATTAGTTTATGGCAAGAGGGGCCTAGGGACATGGCTAATGTAGTTTCAGTTAACTAGTTTTCATATGGTTGGCACTCATGTCAAAATTGAGATGCACTCTTTTGAAGGAAAGGAAGAGTGGGTGCTACCCTTTGAAATAATGGTTCTTTAGACAAATATTGATGATTGAATGTTTATTGACTGTGCTATGGCTTTTACTTACACAAATTACGGGGTAGAAAAGTTGATGTTATATTCGTTCTTTTCCTTTCTATATTTTTCTATTTTACTTTATTTACCATTATATAATCTTATTGTTTATTCTGCATAGTCTTTCTGAAGTATTTTTCATTTGGTTATCATTAATAATGAGAAGGGGGGGAATTTAACGGGAAAAAAACTGCAATGACTTGTTTAATTGATAAGAACTTCTCTCTACTGATTTATGAGACAACTGCAGATCATAAACTGAGGAGTAACTTGTGACCTTGTGATTAGAGCAGGAAACATTGTAATTCTTGTTGTCCAAAGGATTACACCTAATGTCATCTTGTTTAAGTTAGAGTCAGCTGTGTAGGGTGATCCTTTTGCAAAATGTTTGATCCTTTTTGCAGAATTACTTTTTTAAATAAAACATTTGTATTCAACCTTATGCCCTGATCTCCTCATGTTTATTATTGGAATTTCCATTACAATCCCACTATAAACCAAGACGTGTTGTGATCCAATCACTCACTTGCTGATATAAATTTAGGAGAGTATCCAACCACTAGGGCTGACCCGAATGCTTCGACGCTTCGATCGTTGCCATGGAAATCGATTTCCAAATCAGAATTAGAAGGTTGCAGGGTTTTGTTTTTAATCCCAAATACCACATAAAAATAGTTGGCCTAATCCAACATTATTCATTAGCCTATGCATCAGCATTAATTAGTAGTTATTTTTATTTGACACGAACCTTTAACCTTAGCATAGTGTTGTGCCTCGGATCTAACCATTACCAGCACTGAAACTGGGAGTTTGACCTTGTGACAAGCTTACATAACTTTTTTTTTTTCTGCTTGCATGCAAAGCTGCATTTTAGTGTTTTTCAATGGTATGCAATAGCAGTTTATGCTTCCTAAAAGCAAATAAGTGAATGCGTGAGAAATATGAGGCATGAGAGCGTGTGAAGAGGTAATTTGTAGCTGTATTCATTTGTACAGGCATATGAGCAAGACTGTTTTTTTTTATCCAATAATTTATTTGATTACATTGTTGCACGTCGTTAGGATCCCACTAACATGGAGCCACCAAGCAAGCTATAATAACTGGAAAACATTTGTTAGCTGACAATATTAACGAAACATAATGAAATATGAACACTAATGGTCAGCTGGAGATTAGTCTGGCTGAACGGATGTTATATGGTGTAATAAGCCTACCACTGGCACTGACTGTTTCGGTCGGCACCAATCAGAATCAATCCAGAATCCTCCACTTCCGCTATTTGCGAGTTACAGTTTTTAAGTTCTCGGCACTACAGGAAACATCATTGACCTCTGAGCTAGCAACCTACCCACTAAAAATGGCGACGTTTTACAAAAAATTGAGTCGTGCAATTATGGTATATTAAGGGCTAAAAGTATATAACTTTTTGTAATCAATGTTTAAGGTCATTCAGTAAATATACCATTTTAATATTACATTCAGTTAATAAATATAGTAATCAGAAGAGGCAGAGAATGCATGAGCCTAAGGCAGCGTACAGCTGTGTTTGGGGTATGGTATATTAAAGGCCCCAACGTTTGAAGTATAAACAAGAACTCTAACCAATATCCTGTCTGGTTGGCCTCCAAGACACTTAAGTCCTAATGGTCGAAAAGCAGGGAAAAAATATAGATAATTGACAGATTCTTAAATATACAGGAGGTGGAAAGTTCCTAATTGACAGATTCTAAATCGTATGGGCAGTTAAAGAAGCCATGATAAACAACTTTGAGGAACAGATAGGCACATGTGTGAGGAAAGGGTAAAATATTTCACCATTTGCTGTTCTGATCAGAAAATGAAAGGAGGTCAATGGATTCTGTTCTCTGAATTTACGATAGGTAAAGGATGGGGCTGGTCGTAAAAAGGGATAAACTTTAAGGTTTGTGGGACCAACGGTCCCCAGGAAACGGATGTTTTGGGATGATCGAAAACGGATAGTCAATTTTGCATATTGGGGAGTTGCCAAAGGTTTGGGGGACGTCGTCAAATGATTGGTTATAAAGATTTACAAAGAATATGTTTAGAAAATGTTTGCCCACCAGTTATGGAAAAAGTTAAATATTTCTAAGCATGGCCTATTGTCTGCAGACAGTGAGCTAGTAAGTGTCAACACAGACACGCCATGGTTTTGATATGTCCCTCTTGGTCGCGATAGTGGAGGCCTAGGTGAAAACCTGCTTTTAGAGCTTGTTAAAAGCAGGGATAACATTAGGCTTGCTACAAAATCAGTTTTCTCGGACCCAGCCAATACTTTTGCGTGATTTTGCCGGGAGCTAGAAAGCAAGTTCCCAAGAACAGAAAATGTGGTAATATAGTGTAGGGATGTCACGAGAACCGATACTTCGGTACCAAGTCGATGCCAAAATTCTAAAAACGTGACGGTACTCGTTTTCTACAGTACCGAAGGTACCGGCTGCAGTGATGTCAGCAAACAAGCACCAGCAAAAAGACGTCGCTTTGGTTGTTCACTGGCGTGCTGTGTAGCCCCTTTTTTCTAGTTAAATTCTCCCAGGTTAAAACAACCCAGAGTAAACACCTGTAATGTATTGTTGCGAAGTTTTTGGCTCAATCCAAAATGGTTTTTCCTCACTTGCCGTAAGCTACTGCAAAATCAAATAAAAATTCAGAAACGAACAAGCAGGCCTTTAGATAGGCAATCGGCCAAAAAGAAACAAAACAAACAAGGAAAAGTTCGCTTTCTCTTGAAGTATGCTGTGTCCTCCCCTGTATATTGAACTTTTACCGTGCATTAGCTGTAGTAGTTTACACCCCAATGCAGCAGGGGAATTTGACTCTCATTGTGATCTCGCTTAGACATGTTATAAAATGTGCGCGTATGTTTTTTTTCATAATTATACAAATAGGCCTCTTTTTTGTAATGTTAGTAGTTGTTTATTTTAAATGTGCCTGGTTACTTTCCCGTCACTTGTTCTCCATAATTTAGCCAGGAGAACTCCGGAAAAATTCGCTAGTTTAAACAGCGCCAGCCTAGTCTACGTTGGTTTTTTATTCCTTATAAGCTTTTGTATCTCATTAATTTGTTTTCACAAGAACCACCACATTAGTTGAAAACGAAAGTAAACATACACCCCCCACGCTTCCACAATGCCACATCTTGAAGTAACAGGCTTAATATTTTTGACACCATATTTCTAAAGGCGTATTTATTATTTACATGTTTTTCACGTCTTGGCCAGGTACTGCAATTGAAAGGATGGGCCATAATTAAAAGATTGTTAGTAATTAAAAACAATATTGCTTATATTTTAAATAATTTAATTGCCACTGTTCTTTTTTGTGACGTTTGTAATTGTTGATTCTTTTTATAATTTTTTTTGCTTGAAGGCTACATGCCACTGTTGTTTGTTGTAATGTTTTTTAAAAAAGGAGTGTATGCTGAAGTATATGGGATTTAATTTATTGTTTATTTTTTTGACCATGGTATCGAATTGGGTATCGAGAATTGTGGAATTTCACTGGTATTGGTATCAACTACAAAATTTCTGGTATTGTGACATCCCTAATATAGTGTAAGAGTATAGCTGAGTGCTCACAGCTGTAGTTTGTCGTTTTCAGACTTGGTCCAGGACAAGAGCGCGTGTTACCTAGTAGGTGCCAAATATGTCTGCAAACAGATGGACATCTACCATTCAGATACACCAGAGAATCTCAAACTGCACATTATCAACTTGCTTTAATACCCATTGTCTCTCTTCAGTTGTAATTCTACAATAAAGACAAATCTGACAACGTAAGTGCAAACGAGTCTAAGATGGGTGATGTAAAATACTGAAGTAAACAAATGCATGAGAGAAAACAATGTAATTGATTATGTTAAGTTACCCAATTAGTGCTTAAATTATGTAAAACCTATGTGGTGAATTAGTGCAAAGGGGAAAAGATGAGATGTAGTGACAGAATAATTGTGAATAGCTTTGATTAGCGTTGATTAGCATTGAAGTCACAGTCAATCATGGGATAAATGCTATCATATAGAATCATATAATGTGAGGCAGAGCAGGGTAAGGAATGTCCAAGGCCATGAAGTTTGCAGCAATTGGGAACAAATTTATTTATTTATGACAGAAAGAAACTACCAACAAGTTGAAAATGTATAATTGTTGTTGGCGTGTTTTCTGACACAGTGATCGCCAGTCTGAGTTTATTTAGCACATGTATTAACTGGCAGCTGCATGCTCCATTGACATTGACTTGACCAATATTCCAATCCATTGCACTTCATGCGAGCTTCTGTAGTTCTGTAGTAATGTTCTACAAGAACTGTGTACAGCCAGTAAATAGTCTGTGGTTTTGACAGGTTCAGTGGGCATCTCCAAAGCTTTTACAGACAGGCTTCACCTCTAGGAGACGGATGATTAAGTTGTGTTTTTTATCAATAAAAGTCATCTCACAGTCGACAAACCTCTTTTATTGTTTCATGTGGTGTTTTCTTTTGTGGGGATTTAGCCATTTTAATGCCAGGGCTCGCCTCCCCACGAGCAAATGTTCCACCAAAACAAGTTTTCCCCGCTATTTTTATAGGGCACAGTCACTGCATCCTGGGTTTAGCGCCGCCCAAGACGATTGTGATAGGTTTAAATAAATACAGCATTTATTCCTCCTTTCTCCGAATATTTACGCATGATGCCAGACCTTTCTCCAGAGCTGGCACAGCACTACAAAGTGTGGAGATAGGTCTGGCATCTTGAGATTAGCTGGAGATGAATGATAGACACGTGTGAACGGTAATGTGTCTCGGCTGTCCATTTGTGTTCGGAACACCAAAACGCATTAAGGAAACAAACACACACAGCTTACTTACATGCACAAAGAGCTGTCACTAGCTTGCATCAACTGCGTCCAGCTTCGTTGGTTCATGTTTTCTAAAAGGTTCTTATATTTTCACTGGCTATGGTCTGGTTGTGGGTTTGTGCCATATGGTCGATTCTGTTGAATGTGGATAAACTTGATTTGATATGCAATGGTAGAGTTATTATAGTTACGTTAGATCTTGTAGTCAGACAGACGTGGCCATCCAGTTCCTTCAATCCAAGTCCACTAGAGGAACACTCACAACACTCAACCACATCTCCAGAGCAGTTTGGAAAGACTTCAGACGATTGACTCCATGCATCCAGCATATGATCCATTATCATATGTACTTCTGCCGCCAAGTGGTTCCCAGGGGTACCACACTGGGCTGGCAGGAATCACACCAACATCCTTCTACCGCTGCCATCTTCAGATGCACAACCCTGCTCATCACTTCAATCTACTGCTCTGTGGAGGGAAACTGACACAGCAGTACGTTTGTGATAGCAAAACATTTTGTCACACCGCTTTAGCGGGATCCGCAACAACCAGAAGTCCATCAAGGCTGAAAAGTTGTGACAACCTGGAACAGACCCAAGCCTAGGACTGCTGCATGAGGCTTAATTGGGATTATATGTTTCACCTGTGGGGCACGGGGCTGGGTTGTCATTGGTGTTTGCTGTGTATTTATGCATCACTATTGGGGCTTGGGCTTTGTGCGGTCATTGTTATTGTTCTGTGAATAAAACTGGATTACGTTTAGAACTCGTCTGCTGCCTCTCTCTTCGCCTGGCCGTATCTCTGCATTTGGGTCCACCCTGTTACTAGGACAAAAGTACAAGGTGTAATTTACACACAATAAGTAGTGAACCAGAAACCCTACACGGTGTCCGGCGGATTCTGGACTCCCGGATGACGCAGGGGCACGTCCACTACCTGACTGACTGGGAGGGCTACGGGCCCGAGAACCGGCAATGGGTGCCTGCTGCTCACGTCCTGGATCCAGACCTGATCCGTGAGTTCCACCAGGCCCGGCCGGATCGTCCTGGGCCGCGTGTCGGGCGCCGCGCCTCGGGGCGGGGGTCTTGTGACAACCTGGAACAGACCCAAGCCTAGGACTGCTGCATGAGGCTTAATTGGGATTATATGTTTCACCTGTGGGGCACGGGGCTGGGTTGTCATTGGTGTTTGCTGTGTATTTATGCATCACTATTGGGGCTTGGGCTTTGTGCGGTCATTGTTATTGTTCTGTGAATAAAACTGGATTACGTTTAGAACTCGTCTGTTGCCTCTCTCTTCGCCTGGCCGTATCTCTGCATTTGGGTCCACCCTGTTACTAGCACCTATCCTGACAAAAGTACAAGGTCATTGAAGATCCTCTGAACAGTGACACCGAGATGATACCTCAAGGCCTCACCACCCTGCCGCAGTCAATTAATGTATCACCACGGTGGTATGCCAAGGAGTTTGAGGATGTGATGGCCTTGGTCTGAATCAAAGAAAAACAAGACTTCTTCTTGACCTTCAACCTGCAACCCCCCAAAAATAAAAAAACACGGAACTACATCACATCGTCTTATCACACGTGATTCATGGTCCATGTGGGGATTAGAACAATGCCAGCCCTTGCATGGCAGACTGGAAATGCAAAACGGAATATCTCAAAGTCCTGCAAGAGAAGACAAGCTTGGACGACTACTATCCTCTATACAGGAGATGGACAAAAGCAGCACCTGGGTCTCCCATTATGAGGACGGTCAGAGGTGGTGTCAACGTGTCAGCCAAGAGTGCATGGTTGTGCCTTATGCTCCATATATTCTACTCCAATACGATGCTCACATCAAGCTTGAGATTGTGTGTGCTTTCCCCAGTGTAAAGTTAAGCAAATACCTTGAAAAGGGACCAGGTCAGTGCCAGGGCAGACTTAACACGAGATGTAAGAGACGTTGCGGCATTATGAGGTGAAGCGAAATGATATAAGGCGATGCATCACCGCATCTGAGCTGTACTCTCAAGTCATCAAGTCTCTGGAACTCTACTGCGGGATGGAACAACATTCTTCCAAAAGATACTCCCTCATTTGGTGTTTTGATGATGGCGGTGGAGAGCGCTGTCTAACACATTGGTCTAAAATCTCCCATAGGTGTTTAATTGGGTTGAGATCTGGTGACTGCAAAGGCCAAAGCATAAAATTCACAATTTTTATACTCACACAAACCATTCAGTAACCCCTTGTGCCCTTTGGAAGGGGGCACAATGAGACCACTACCCCTGCTTCACTCTGCACCACTGCAATCAGGACAATCACACACACCTGCTGCTTACCTACACACACATCTGATTATCATTGACTCTGCCACTATATAGTGTCCAGTTTTCCACACACTCACTGCCAGATTGTTCTTTGCTGTTTTCATGCCAGACTTTCCTGAATTCACTGTTTGGATCTCCCGTTGCCGACTCAGCCCGAATTGGACTTTTCTTCCTCGCCTGTTCCCCGGTAAACTACCTCGCCTTCTGAACCTGACTCTGAGATTTTGCCCTGCGTTTTTCGTTGTCTGTCTGTGGCTTTTTGACCATCGTCCTGTGGTGAGAATAAAAGGATATTATAAACTAAATCTTGTGAGTTGTGTGTTGCATTTGGGTCAACTTTCGGTTCGTTACAAGAACAACTTTGTATTGATTTGCAGTGACCCTTCTTCCCCCAAGGGGACGCAAACCATGTCGGCAAAATGCCCCCCCATAGCGTAACAGAGCCAAAGCGTAACAGAGCCACCGGATCCCCTCACTGCATGGGTCAAGTATTCAGGCCTATACTGTTCTCTTGGTGTACGCCACACATGCACTTGCCCACTTGACGAGAATATGGTGTAGGATTACTCATCTGACCGTATCACTTTTTTCTGCATCTGCGTAGACCAGTGCCTATAGTTTTTACACCACTGAACTCTCAAACGTGCATTCATCTTTGTAATGAGGGGGTTATGCACTGCAACCCTACTATAATATCCATCTCTATGCAATTGTTAACGGACTGTTCTGGCTGACAGTCTTATGTCCTGCCTTGACATTCTCCGTCACAGAATCAATTGGGCCTGCTCGCATTGTTGACAATAAAGGGGAGGTGACCTCTGTTATGGAGGAAGCTGCAAAGGTCGTATTTGTCCTGGCAATGCGTGATGTATTTGCCTACATGCTCAATGACGAGCAGCGTGTAGTTTTCAATAGAGTGATGGAGAGTTTGGAACAGGGCCTTGGCGAGATGATCGCAGTAGATGCAAGTGGTGGGACTGGGATAACATTCACATTGTCCCACATTCTTGACAAAGTCCAAGCACTAGGCCAGGTTTCCCTTGCAACAGCTAACCTCGTGCCTAAAGGGACCACTTTTCATACTAGGACCAGATGCCCTCTCATTCTCACTGACAAGTCCTCTTGAAACGTGAGCAAAGAGGACGGCTCTGCGACACATCAGAATGACGCAGGTTATGGTGGTGGATGAGGTGTCAATGATCAACCACTGTGCTTTAGAGGCAGCAGATCAAACATAATAGTGGCTGCGTTTATAGAAGCCATTTGGTGGCACCACGATGGTATTCAGTAGTGACTGTATTGCTCGGGCCCAATAATGTGAACAGTCAACTGTGAAGTTGTTTGAATGAGCGGTTCGTGCTCGATAAATACAAATATCAATGCAATTAGCCTCATTCATCTAGGTGCCACCATGTGGAGCTGCCATGTTGGCCACTAGATGGGGTCAACCCCACCCCTTATATAACTCGGGTGCACCAAATATTAACCCTCTTCCTTTCCTCTAGCAAAAATAAATCCTGTATGGAGACAAGTAAACTTGCATTTATTATAATCTTTTCTAAAGTCACACAGCTATGTAAACAGTGTATAACTGTGTATCTAAAATGGTCATTTACATGGGACATTTATTAAAAGGGTTTGTGTGGGTTATTAGAGTCAAGGTGGGACCGGAGTTGAGCAGCAACCACCCTCTGAAGCACTTTGGAAATTAAAGGAAGATTAGAAATGGATTATTGAGGTCCTCAGGATCAGCACCAGGTTTTTTAAGGATGGGTGAGATTGCAGCCAATTTGAGAGTGAGGGGTAGGGTTCCAGATGTGAGAGGAGTTGATTATTGTAGTTATCAAAGGGGAGATGGATGGCAAACAGGCTTTGATGAGGCTTGTGGGGAGAGGATAAAGCTGACATGAGCTCAGAGGTATAGATTGCAGATGCTGGTTGAAGTCAGATAGGGAGCTGGCGAATGACAGAGCCGGTGGGATCATCCAGGATAGGTCTTCTGATGGGGTAACAGATGAGGCCACCTGTAGGTGGATGATGTTGATTTTAGTGGTAAAACAGTTCACAAAGGCAGTGCAGTTTTCAGTGGGGATATTAGACGGGAGGGTGCTAGGTGGCCGTAGTAGGTGTCTGATTGTAGAGAAGAGGGCACTGGTGTTACGTTTTCCTGTAGAGATGATGTTAGCATAATAGGAGGATTTAGCAGCACAGAGTTTTAATTTGTAATTGTGGAGGTGGTCAGAGTAAAGTTTGGAGTGCACTGAGAGTAGTCTTTTTACACAGCTGCTCAAGACGACGACCAATGGTTTTGAGCTCACGGAGTGAGGGAATGCACCAGGGAGCTGTTTTGGCATAGGAGACAACGCCGGTTTTCAATGGGGCAAGGGAGTCATGGGCAGAGGAGAGGCAAATATTGTAATTACTAATTAATTAGGGGAGGAGGATATGGCAGACCTGGAGTGAGAGTTGATCAGGGTGCCAAGATCAGTTCAGTTGATTTGTTTGATGTTTCAGTGATGTTTCAGTTTTATGTGATGAGCCTGTAGGAGAATCAACTTCCATGTTCAACCCCCCGCCCATTTGGGTCTTGAAGTGGGTGTAAAATGCTCCCCAGACCAGAGAGACAGGACTGTTATCTTGATCAGATAACAAGGCCTGCCTTTGGGTTTTCTGCATGAGAACAAGGTCATAAAACTAAAAATACCTTTTGGGTATGGACAGAGGACCCCCTGGAATGTCAAGAAAGGAGGGGAGAAGCCCCTTCCCTCTTTCAATGGCGATGATTCTACCAGAGAGCCAATTTATCTGTGTCCTAACAACCAAATCAGAATTTTCCAAGGATTAAGAGATTGGTTGCTTGACGGAGTAACTAAACAATAATCGAAGGACATTAACAATGAGGAGAGTTGAAGTATAATATTATGTTTGTAATCACATGAGTTTATTGAATGTATAATTCTGTTTTTGTTTTAGAAGATTACTCTTCTTCTCCAGCTAGTATACATACTGTTTGGTACTAAAACACTTGTAACAAGGAGACATAGACTTAGCATAACTTTGTGGAGCATTTACAAGTGTGATAATAGAAATACATGGATTAAGTCAAAGCTCTATAAATTCCATGTGGTCACCGATCTGCTTGCCCCCACAGCCCCTTTAACCGTTTGATAAAAGCAAAATCAACAGAAAAGAACTTTGATTAATTTATCTTTGAAGAGGGAAGGCCATCTCTCTAGAGATTGAAATGATTGCACAAGATATTCAACCATGCGGTTTGTTCCATACAAGGCTGCGATCCATCAAGAACTTTGGAATATCTGCTAATAAGGACCATACAACCTTTGCTCATTACCATGAATGGACTTTGAATTCCCCACTGCAAGGCAGTAAACCCCTCGTCACAGAGTAACTCCCGCTATCTTAAAACATTGCATTTGGTGCTTAGCTTATCGCAATTAGCTTCCTCATACTGCTTTGTTTAGAGATCCATACCCACGTTTCATACCTGACCTGCCAACATTCCTAGATCACTATCATTTATTCATTGTTAATCTGTACATAACTTGCCTAGAATTAGAAATAAATGTAATTGTTTAAACTCCTTTTTCCTTTTGTATATGATTCATCCGTTCACACAACTAGAATTTACTACTTCAGAATTTAGACTGAAACGTTTAACTTTCATATTTGCGTTAGATTAGACCTGATTTCCTATCGAGCCATGGAAAAGGCTAAAGCCGTTGGGTGGTGCCCCCTTAATTATTTAATATGACTCTTGTTCGGAAAGAGGGGTTCGTTTGGAGGATTTCAACCGCAGGAGTCGGGTTTGTCAAAGAATAAAGTTGCGTTTATTAATATATTCGTTTTTTCATAATTCTTGAGGTTCTTTAACTGCCATGGTTTTACAATAACAAAGGAAACAGATAATCAGGCAGGCGTACATAAACATAAGGTGTACATAAACATAACCTTTGTACAACCTAATTAAACGAGTGATTGCGTGGTGCACAGATAAGTTAAACAGCAATTGTCACACTATTCGATTCTGTTCATAAAGTTAACTCAATACATGTGAATCAAGGAACAATACTCACAACACACAAGGACGCATGGCGAGAGTTCAAACAAAAGGTATGTCAAAAGAAGGAAATGGAAACAAAGGCGGTATTTAAAGGAAACAAGGACGATCCATGGTGCTGAACGGACAGCTTCATAATAAATCGGGCCGTGCAGGTTATAGGGTCGCAAGGCGCAATTTATCACACTCTTAATCAAGTTGATCAATTATAATATTAATTCGTGAATGAATGAATCTATAAATATTGATAGAGCGTTTATTAAATACCTTTACACATATCAAAAAGGAGTAAGACCAATTCCCCTATCTGACCGTTGATCTTTTGTTTTGGTGATGGGGGCATAAACTTCAGAGAGCACAGCTTTGTGGTCAGAGATGGGGAACTAAGAGTTGGTGAGGTTACAGGGTGTAATACCAGTGGAGTAGACTAAATCGAGAATATGGCCTTTAGTGTGAGTTTGCAATG
Source organism: Galaxias olidus (assembly GCA_026901105.3). Lineage (NCBI taxonomy): Eukaryota > Metazoa > Chordata > Actinopteri > Galaxiiformes > Galaxiidae > Galaxias > Galaxias olidus. Next base: position 150,118 of record JAPMUY010003166.1, read on the forward strand.
TAACATGTTGATTGATACCAAGACAGCCCAGGTGGGAATTGAAATAATTTGCAAAGACACTGGAAGAGTCATCAATGTAAATCTTAAGTAGCCCAGTGTTACGTCCCCCACTGTGTTCTGTGTCCGTATTGTATTATTCTGTGTGTGTATGCATTGTGTTGTGTTCTTTTCCGTTTTCCCCTTCACTATCCTTCCTACATGCAGGTGGCCGCGCCCTATTGACCGCTCTCTATTGGCTTCTCCGTCCGTCACTCATCATCATCCCGCCCGCTGACGGAGACCAATCAGGAGACGGTCCGTCTTTTTAAAACTCTTCAGCCGTTTTCACCCGGAGGAGGGCGAGCACAGTTGTGGTCAGGAGGGAGACGTGTCCTTAGTGTATCGTTTGTATTTGGTGCTAGTGCTCGTTCTCCCCGTAAACTGTGTTGTGTATTGTCCTTCGTGTTACTTGGCTGGGTGTTGTTGGTTGGAACTTGTGGTGTTGTTCGTCTAGTCTGTCTGGCGTTGAGTGTGTGTTGCCTCCCGATTCCGGCTGCTCATTGTACGAGAGCCTCCTCCCCCAATTTGCTTTTGGTTTTCTTAACAGTACAATTATTATTTGCTTCTCCTCTGTGCTCCCGTTTGGGGACCTGTACTGTTCTGTTCCACCCCTATTTGTAATTGTCGTTTGTTTCCCCACCCGTACTCGGTACGGTGTTTTCTTTTGGGGTTGGGCACAGGAGCACGGCTAGTTTAGACGCCCATGGGCTTACTCTTTGCACCACGTAGTTTACCCATGTCTAGCTCAGTAGTTTAGGAACGTGTGCCATCCCCTGTAATTTCTCATAGATTTAGTTTTGGTTAGGCAGCTAGGCTGTTAATTTCTTTCTTTCCTTTTGGCACCGTTCGGTCCAACACCGTGCAAATTAATCCTGTGTGAGCCCAAATAAACTATTGTTTCATTGTCCTTTTGCCTCCCGTGTGCTTACATTTACCCCTCTCCCTCTCTCCCTGGAAAGTGTTCGTCCCTATTTCTCCCTAGAGTGGCCATATTATACTAAGGGTCGTAACACCCAGCATGATAACATTGGGGGACGAGAGGACTGGCATCGTTCAACTGGGAGAAGTAATTTGGCGGCTGCCAGGTCTCAGTGAAATAAAGGAAGTCAAGCTTTCTGTCAACAATACATTCATAAATCAGCACAGCCTTGTTGGTGAGAGAATTTACGTTAAAAGTAGAGAGTAGTTTTGTAATGCTGGATGAGACATTTGGTCTTTTTAATCGCTCTACGGTTACATTAAATAAATAAAGAAGTTTGTATTGCAGCAAGCTATCAAAAGCAGATGGTGCCTTTAAGACTATTATAGTTAGCTACTCACACTTTGGCAAGCTAACGTTCACTTTGCTTTTCAATTCAAGTCACCAGAATTGTTTTTAACGTTAAACAAATAAACTTAATTCACATCCAGTATGCACTTTCACAAAGAGTGGTCAATAGCTTGTGTTAGCTGCATCTTGGCATCTCCGTTGCGTTGGTTTATGTATTCTAAAAGGCTCAAAAATATCTGCTGGCTATTGTCCGGTTGTGGGTTTGTGCCTTATGCCGGTTGATTCTGTTGAATAACGATAAACTTGGTTTGATACGCAAAGGTTGAGCTATGAGTTAAGATGACAGGGCAGCTATAAGAGTCCATCCTACACTACCACAAAAACGAGCATCATGGTCCTTCATTCAAGGACTAAAGGGCTAAAGATCTCCCCATTAATTTTCTATGGGCAAATTAACCGAGTAAGAAATCCATTTAACGACTGAGCTGGGGCGCCCTGTCCAATCTAATAAAGCGGAAAAGCCATATTATATATATACATATACACAGTAGTGTGCATAAGTCTTAGGCAGGGGATGCTGTTTTGAAGGCGAAGGGTGGTCACACCAAATGTTGATTTGATACAGATTTGCTTTTCCCTCACTTTGTATTTTATGAATAGTTAAAAAAAATGAACAATTAACATTTATCCTTTTATATATATTTTTTTTCTAACTTAAAGACATCACACCTGCCTAAAACCTTTGCACAGCACTGTATATATAAACAATAATGACTCAGCGGACTCATTAGCTATATACAAGTGCACTGCACGGCATTAGTACGGACCTGTTGGCGCTTGGTATGGAAGCGAAATGCTAAAAACTGACCGTAGTTAAGGCGCCAAAAATCTGGCTAGTAATGATAAAACTTGTCGTGGGCACACTGATAACAACAAAAACTATGTGAGAGTACAAAAGTGTGCCACTTTCAGTGGGCACACTAATGAAAAATTCAGTCCTGTGTGTTTCAGCAAGTCCTCACTTAGGATTTTGTGCCACCTGGCTGCATTGAAAGTAGGGTGTTAATGGAAAAAGAATGTATTGATAAATAAAGGGAACACCGAACCACCTCCGGAGGAAAATGTACCATCATCTACATTGGTAGTTGGCCACAGCAGCCCAGCTAATACCAGGGAGAAGGTAATCAAACTGCTACAGCCCCTTTAATTAAAGAGTAGGTCACATAAACCATAGAACCATATTAACAAATAATTTCTCCACAAACCAAAACATTTCAAAACATATTAATATAATAGGTTTAGTTGGAAGAATCCATTTACCAAGTTCATACATTTGAATATTTTGATGCACATATCTTTTGGAAAAGATATTGCATGAATACATCATTTGACATTTTGCTTTTGTAAATCTTGCTTCATATATTGGAGGTTAAGTCTTTTTGTGTATTTGGTGGAAATTCAACCAACTAATACTATAGCTGCAGAGAGTTGGTAAAGTTAAATACATTTTGCTACCTGGTCAAGCTGTGAGTCTGAGTTTTCCATGTCAAACACGTACGAAGCATTATCAGGCCCCAGAAGCCTGCGAGCCATACGCTCCTCATAGGACAGTTTCTGCTGCAAGAGAAACAAACACCTGTAGATCAAGCAATCATCAACAACAGTTTTAAAAGACAGTTTATGTATTGGTTATGTGAGCTCTAACAACACCCTGATAACAAACAAAATAACTATACACACTGCATATGTCCAAAGAAGACATATGCAGGAAAACACATCCATGTGTTTATAAACAGTAGGCTAGACTACAGTAATGTTCTTCTCTCAGGTCTCCTTAAGAAATGGTTAAACAATTGCAGCACTATCAGAATGATGCTGCTAGACTTCTAACAAAGATAAAGAATACATTAACACATGTTTTCTGCCTGTGTGAGCTGATTAATTCATTTTAAAATAATGTTGCTCACCTATAAGTCAATAAATTGACTGTGGCCAAAATACATTAATGGTATTCTTACACAACATGAACCTTCTAGACCTATCATGCAATCTGGAACAGGTCTACAAACTGTACCCAGAGTTAAATCCAGGAGGTGAAGCAGCGTTTCACTACTAACAAACACAGCTGAAACCAACTTCCAGAAGATCTGAGACTTTTTCCTAGCCTGACTACTTTAAAATCCAAATTAAAAGTGCTCTTATTTGTTCTTAATTGCTTTTTGCTGGATTGCGATTTAATTGTATTCCTTAGTAAATGCATTTAATTTATCTATTTTATCATTCGCATTGTTTTTATTTTTTTTCTTATTATTTTGTACTTGCTGTGTATGTGCCTTCTTTCTTTATGTAAAGCACTTTAAATGGCATGTATGTCTGAAATGTGCAATACAAATACATTTCCCTTGCCTCGATTGTGGACAAAAACCTACCCTATAAGAAATTTGCTGCTTACTTGTGCACCAAACTGAAGTCTGTTACCTGGCTGTTCCTGCTATGGGCCTCTTTGCAGCGCAGCTTTTTCTCTAGATCCTGGATCAGCGCATCTTTAGAGCCCTGGATCTCCTCATCTGTGGAGCGATTGGAGGGGCACAGGGTCACAGCCTTCCTCATGATAGGCTTTGGCAGACTGCATGGTGATGGAGAACAATTTGTGAAAGGTAAAAAGAGAGACAGTGAGGGGAGGATAGAGAAGGACTGTGATGACCTTAGAAATAGTTTTGTTAATGTGACTGTGTGACTGTAATGTCTGTTTGTGCACACTCACATGTCAGGTATTTTTCTGTAAGTAGCTGGAAAGGACACCACCGATGTAGGCTGAAAGGCCTGCGGCGAGGAGGCAGCGTTTGAAACCAAGTTGACGGTCGGGGGTTTTGGACCTGAGCGCTGGTTAAGATTGGAAAGAGACAGTCTTGCTGGTCCTGGGGGTAGGGGTAAAAGATCGGCAGCGGAAAGGGACTGCATTTGGGAAAGACGGGGAGATTGTTTGGGGAGGGACAGGGAGGACTGGGAAGCCTGAGAAGGCAGGACTGAACAAAGAAAGGCAGCTGGTGAAGATATTTCAGGCTGTGCAGGCAAACTGGCACTACCCAGGCCAGTGGCACTAGGCACCTGGGGGATCATTGTGATGGACGAGCACACAGTGGCAGTTGGCATGGTGGAAGATGAGGAGGCAGCGAGAAAAGTGGGGTTGGGTATGGGAAAACAAGAGGAACTCAATAAAGATGAGGGGGGGAGGGAATCGGATGGAGCCTGGTAGGAGGCTGTGGAGATGGGGTTGGGGGAAAGAGAGGTAAACTTGCTACTTCCATTGAGATGAGACTGGGTCTCTTTAAAGGCCTGAGTCTGAGACTGGGTCTTGATTACAGATTGACACTGGATTTTGGCCTGGGCTTGGTTCCAAGTTTGGATCTGTAGTTGGTTCTGGGGCTGACCCTGAACGCTTTCATAACTAGGTGCCTGGAAGTTGGATTGGGATTGTATAAAGTGCCTGGGCCTGGCATAGTTGAAGACACTGGGGGGGAAGGCGCTGGGAGTGAAGGTTGGCAGGTCTGACATGCTCATGCCTTCTCCAGCCTGAAATTGAGACTGGAAGATGGGCTTGGAACGGGGTCAACAATCTAGGGATTGGTATTTTCTCCTGAATGGGCAGGTGTGACGGGGTTGGGGGTGGCGAGGGTATAGAAGGACTGACCTTTGGTGGCCTCTGAACTTCCGAATTGGGAGCGCTCTCCTTGCTGCAAAAGAAAGGGTCTGAAGAGGAGAAACTGGCAGGCTGAAGCTCTGATAAACTGGAAGAGGAAACACAGACACGCCACAACATAATTTTGCTGTAGTATAGTTGCATTTTTGTACATTTCGGAAAGTTAACAGACCTTTAACTAATCGTCATTACAGACATAGAGTTAGCAAATTACTACTTTTCGACGTAATGCATTTTACTAAATACAGGATTTCAACCGGCAAAGCTTTATCTTTAAATTGAATCAAAGGTTTTCTACACCAAAAAAACACCATCTCTCTATAAAAAAGTAAAAATACAATTCTTGCATTCATATTTTGTTGAACTCATACTGCAGCTAAATACTACCTTGTTTACTCAGTTAATAAGTCTCCATAACATACCTTTATATTACCCGTAAAACACAGGTAACTTGGGGATATAATAATCTATTTATTCTTTTTGTTAAAAGATATTTTTTATCTTTTGATTAAGAAAGTAAGTCATAAATAGAGCTAAGCCTTGGCAATGCTAGTTCAGGCAGGCAACTCGGACTTGAGCTATTCTATACATCAAACAAATTCACATACGCTCGCTAGTTTAACATGGTATTTTTAAACCACATTTCCATGACAACGCACACTTTTATTAATCAAATGAGTTGCAAAATTAATAGAAAATATAGTCAAGCCATTGACAAGGCTAGAAATGCTTTTTACTTGCAATGATAATTTTGCCCTTCAAACTTTGCTTTCGTCAAAGAATCCTCCATTTGCAGCAATTACAGCCTTGCAGACCTTTGGCATTCTAGCTGTCAATTTGTTGAGGTACACTGAGGACATTTCCCACCCTGCTTGCTGAAGCACCTCTCACAAATTGGACTGGCTTGATGGGCACTTCTTATGTATCATTCAGTCAAGCTCAATAGGGTTCAGATCTGGTGACTACGCTGGCCACTCCATTATAGGCAGAATACCAGCTGACTGCTTCTTCCCTAAATAAAGCGCTATAAACTTAAAAAAGCTCTATAAACTAAATCCAATTTAGAATTATTATTATTAGTATTATTATTAGCATTTTCTTTGACACACATAATGTAAGTGAGAAATAATTAGGTGTGTGTTGATAGTTGTGTTCTGATACAGAAATTACAGAAAATTACTACATGAAACATGTATCAGATGAAAGTGAAAATGGATCGCCAAACATAAGTTTGGTTGTGTCAGTGCTCTGTGAGGGTTGTGACAGCATGTGTCCAGTAGAGGGCGCTGCAGGACCGTGGTGGTGATGAGGCATTCCACTGATAGATCACCAACTGGAACCAGGTGAGTTCAATCTGGTGATTAGTTGCTTGGAGCAGGAATGACAAAGCTTCCCTCGGGATTGTATAAGGGCAGTGTTCATTTTGTCAACGAAAATTTTGTGTTTAGTATTCGTTGACAACCTTTACTTTCATGACTAAATTGTAACGATTAACGTAAATGAAAAAATATTGACAACAAAAATGAATACGAAATCTCTGTTCATTATGCCCTGATGAATAAGACGAGACAAAACAGCTGGCTCAGTTCTTGCGGACAACCTAGATCAAAGTTGCCATCTCAAGGCATTGGTTGTTTTCCTTTTTAACCGTTCATTTAATTGAATAAAAAAATTCTCCCTGCCTTCATGCATCTTTCTCATTTGATGATTATTTTTCTCTGCTCTGAGTCTGTGTATGTCCGCGCAATTTTGAGCAAATGCCAGGTCATTGCAAGTATAATTTGAACAAGGTAACGTAACTTTGTGAGAGCTCCAAATCTAGATAAAACCCTGCAGTAACTGCCAAGGTAACAATAAATATTAATTATACGATTTATACTCACCTCAGAGCGGTGCTAACTTCATCATTCAGTTTGGCCAGACTGCATTAGCTTGCTACGGTTAACATCACAGTTACGGTTAACATCAGGACTGCCCTCTTGATAGTTTTGTAGGGCGCCACGTTTAGCCTACTGTTAAAGTCAGCATATAAACCAGAGCCATTTATGTTAATTCCCCTTTGGAGTCAGGACTAAAACATTGACGAAAATGTGACTAAAACGAAAACTGACTACCACTGACTAAATCTTGACTAAAACGAAGCAAAATGAAATGGCGCAAATTTGACTTTAACGCAACTACAATTTTCAGTAAGCAACAAAGACTAAAACAATATTAGAAATGCTTGTCAAAATTAACACTGATTGAGGGTAGCTCTACCCCAAGGGTATATGGCCACCTACTCTGCATTCATCTTTCCCTTGATCCTGACTAGTCTCCCAGTTCCTGCTGCTGAAAAACACCCCCACAGCATGATGCTGCCACCACCATGCTTCACTGTAGGGAAGGTATTGGCCAGGTGATGAGCAGTGCCTGGTTTCCTTCAGACATGACGGCATTCAGGCAAAGAGTTCAATCTTGGTTTCATCAGACCAGAGAATTTTGTTTCTCATGGTCTGAGAGTCCTTTAGGTGCCTTTGGGCAAACTCCATGCGGGCTGTCATGTGCCTTTTACTGAGGAGTGGCTTCCGTCTGGCCACTCTACCATAAAGGCCTGATTGGTGGAGTGCTGCAGAGATGGTTGTCCTTCTGGAAGGTTCTCCCATCTCCATAGAGGAACACTGGAGCTCTGTCAGAGTGACCATCGGATTCTTGGTCACCTCCCTGACCAAGGCCCTTGTAACCCGATTGCTCAGTTTGGCCGGGCGGCCAGCTCTAGGAAGAGTCCTGGTGGTTTCAAACTTCTTCCATTTGCAAATAATGGAGACCACTGTGCTCGTTGGGACCTTCAATGCTGCAGAAATTTTTTTGTACCCTACCCCAGATCTGTGCCTCGATACAATCCTGTCTCAGAGGTCTACAGACAATTCCTTGGACTTCATAACTTGGTTTGTGCTCTAACATGCACTGTCAACTGTGGGACCTTATATAAACAGGTGTGTGCCTTTCCAAATCATGTCCAATCAATTGAATTTACCACAGGTGGACTCCAATCAAGTTGTAGAAACATCTCAAGGATGATCAGTGGAAACGGGATGCACCTGAGCTCAATTTTGAGTGTCACAGCAAAGGGTGTGAATAGTTATGTACATGTGATATTTAATTTTTTTACTTTAAATACATTTGCTAAAAATTCTAAAAAACTTTTATCACTTTGTCATTATGCTGTATTGTGTGTAGAATGTTGAGAATTTTTTTTTATTTAATCCATTTTGGAATTAGGCTGTAACATAATAAAATGTGGAAAAAGTGAAGGGGTATGAATACTTTCCGGATGCACTGTATACTGTAAGATACTCCCTACCCCCAGATCAGCTTCAGATATACCATAGAAACTGGTGCAGCATTATATACAGTATATACACAACAGATAATACACTACACTCAGAGCAGCATTAGATATTACAGACACTACATCCCTTAGAGCAGCATTCGATATAATCGAGACACTAGACTACCATTAGAGCAGCATTAGATGTTACAAATACTATACAACCCTTAGAGCAGCAGTCGATATAATCGAGACACTAGACTACCCTTAGAGCAGCATTAGATATACTAGAGACAAGGGATGTCACGAGAACTGATACTTCGGTACCATGTCGATGCCAAGACTCTAAAAACGTGACAGTACTTGTTTTCTACAGTACCATAGGTACCGGCACTGCAATCAAAAAAATGTATGGGAACAAACAAAAAGACATTGCTTTGGTTATTCGTTCACGGGGCGCTGCGCAGGCCATTTTTTCTACCTAAATTCTCCATGGCTAAAACAACCCCAGAGAAAACACCTGTTTTGTCGCGATCCTTAAAGTGTTTGGTTTAATCTGTAATGTGTTTGACTCTCCTGCTGTAAGCTACCGCAAACTCAAATCAGAAATCAGAAACTTAACAAGTAGGCCTATATAAAAGGCAATCACAGCCTCAGCAAACAAGCGAAAAATAAACAAAACAAACAGGAAAAGTAAATTTTCTCTCGAAGTAGGCTATGCTGGGTCCTGCCCTGCAAACCTTTCCCCTGAGTTAGCTGTAGGAGTTTACACCCCAGTGTAGCAGGGGAACATTTGACACTCCATGTGATCTCACTTGGACATGTCATAAATGTGCGTGTATGTTTCTTTTTATAATGTGATCCGTCATATTATTAGGCCTATTTTTGGCGCCTTAATCGATTCCTTTCCAGTACCCACATGTCTTGGGTATTGCAGTCTATTGTGCTTACATACAGCTAAGTGATCGGTTCATGTTTTAGTTTTAATTATTGACTGGGAGAGAGTTTTCACGAGCATATACCGCTATCTAGCATTGATGTTATGTAATTGCATGTTGTTACGTTTGCACTGACTATCTTGGTTATTACGCCGAACACCAGTTGTTAACTGCATCAATGACCCCGTCTCGTTATTTGACATCAAAACATGGTGTCAGAAGTGGGAAAGCTAAATCATAAATGACAAAACACCGTGCCAACTGTGAATATATTATGGCGGCACCGTTTTGTTTTTACATAGTGAGTTAGCTAGTTTCAAGTTAGCGTTAGCACTAGCCATGGATACACATTTCTGCAATGAAAGACATCATTGGAGACTGGAGCACAAACTGGGAAAATCACGGCTAGGAGTAGGACAATTTTTACAATATGTGGATGGCTGTTCACGAGTCTCAGGATGAGGAAAACAAAAGTACTGCCTTCATTAGGACAATCAGGGCGGTCTACAAGCCTTTGCTTTGGTAACAATTTGTTTACTGTAACTTATCGTGCAAGGATTTGAGAATAGCACACTGCTGAAATCCGATAAACCAGCATTTACACTGAAGACAGCGGTACTTTTGATTTAATGTCGCAGGGCTGTACAGTGTGACAGTTTTGATCGCATGTTACTTAAAATTATTCGGTGCGATTAGAAGAGATATGTAGTGTATTGGGTTGCGCTGGTATCCATTCATTTAAATGGAACACTACGAAATAAAATAAAGTTACAAGTAAGCGTAATATTGTGCACATGCTCCGACTGCCGCTTCTACATTGACGAGAAAGTGTTTTTTGTGCCAGTGTTGTTAATAATAATATTTGCATGCTGTGCATATCCATGCAAAAGGTCCCATCACATATACCAAATATGTTAAGCCTATGTTAAATATGTAAACCAGTCACCCTTAAACGTATAAATTAGTTAACCAACTAACGTTTGCCATGACTACAAGTTGTAAGAGAAGAATATATTTTAGATAAACATTGTGAACTTGTTTACCTAACCTATACTAGAGTTAGGGCGAACAATAGAACGCAGTATTTTTACCCCGAACGCAGAAAAGACAGTTGGTTCCGCAAGCTGTAGAACGCTAGCGCGAACCCCTCGGAAATTAATTGAAAAGAATGTTTGTTCAGCCTTTTGAGGGCTACAGTGAAGCTTGCATTCTAAATCACGGCACAGACTGCTATCACCCTGTTCATTTTAATATAACTAGGCGATTAACTAATATTATGTGAAACAAACCACCATACATTCATTCTTGTAGTGAAAATGTGTGCCTTCAGCTGATTTAAATTTGTATACTGATAGGTAAACGGGAAGAGTTTTGTTTGCTTCACCTACATGCCTGCCTGAATAAAAGGCAAACTCGATTTCAGTAATTTTAAAATCCAATTCAAAGCCTCTGGTATACACAATAATAGTTCCTTCAAAATCTGAAGATAAACAGTTTCCAATATTTGAGTCAAAAAATGACAAGAGCGTTTTCTAAAATACCATTGGAACCTATGGGATTTTCCCAAGGTTCTGCAAGTCAAAAATAAGTCATTGTAAAAGGCGTAGAGAGGTCAAAGTTAAGGGCAACTTGATTTCGCGGGTCTCAAAATGATGCGATGATGTTTGGAAACGAGTTACGTGCATTTGGGGAAAATCCAAAGATATACATTTTACGAGAATCACCCTTTTGTATGGGTTGGTCTGGTATTCCCTATATACTATAGTATAGTCAAGATTACAGCAGCGAGCAGGAGTGCCTCAAAAACATTAGCTGCAGGGGCATCGCTTTCACAGGAACAGAATTATTGACATAAATAAATAAAAGTTGATAATGATTTAGCTTTTTATGTTGAAAATTCCTTGCAGTTGCCTAACTCATAGTTTCTTATCAATGTTTAGGTTGACATGGTAACAATGCCAGCCCCCCCCCCCTCCCCCCCCGTAGCGCTATTGAAACGGCCAAATCCAACAATACAAAGCTGTGTCAGAATGAACAGAACAGGCTGGCTGATACACATGCTATTTTAACAGGCGACAGCAGTTTCATTGAGATTATTTAAAATGTATTTCAATGGTAAAATAAGAAGTATTGAACAAGCATTAACACCTAAGACAATAGACTGCTGCTTATTATATGTCTGCAGCGTTGTCCACTTGTGATACCATCGCCAGATGCCTTAAAACGAAGGTTGAACTAACACAAAGATGTAGGGTAGACTGGGGACTGTTGCAACACTTTTTGCATTTCTCTGTTACTCTGAATTGACGTAGACCAGCCAAACTTGTATATATTAAACTTGTATCTGTCTTCTAATTATCCATACAATTTAAAGATGACTACATATGACATAGAGTTCACAATATTTATATGAATGGAAGAAGTCAGATGTCGCAACTGGCCCCAAGTGGGCGTTTACACTTGTGTTGAGTTCAGCGCTGTCCACCAACACACGAGGAGGTAGTAGTGCTGCAGTGGTTATTTTAGGGGGCTGGCCAGCCACACTGCCTGGTCGCTGATGGTGGAAACGCAATCACATCCACATTTTCTCGTGGAAATGCATTTCTAGTTTCTTCTAAATATTCAGCTAGCCTTGATCAGACGGCTCTGGCGAAATAGCAGAAAACTTTGTGGCCGTTTTGACCAAAAACAACAACTCAGAACTCTAAATCTGTAAGCTCACAGGCACCAAGGCGCTTTTAATGTATGAAAACAACGAATGATATATTCGAAAATGTTATACATTTTTACACGGATGTGTTCATGACGTTGATGGAAATCAATAAATATGCATTTTACAACCATATATGAAACAATATTTTTCCACGAAGCCTCTAAAATGCGGATACAGTTTTACAAATCATAACTACAGGCGTTTTGAGAGACAAATCGTAAGTAGGCTAGTACGAGACAGACACAATTACAGCTGGTTAAGGTCAGTTAGTGTTACTATGAAACGATTTACAATGGCTATATACGTATTGATTTCCACTTTTGTAGTTATTAGATGATGTAAAAGTCAATGCAAGTAATTTTTTGCTACTAACTGCGTTTAGAAATATCCATTGGCTACACTACAGTCCGAATGTTTGGTCAGTCTACTCACTATTTGCAGCTGCAAGCCTTCAGTGACAATTTGTTTACTGTAAGGATTTGAGAAATAGCACACTTCTGTATAGCCTATATTGTGGTCAATTTCTCAATTGTAAAGACTGATGACCCTCACAAACGTTTAGAAAATGACTTAAAATGTTAGACAAAATGCTGAATGACCGTCAGTTTGCAGAGCTTTCAATGAGCGCCGGCGGGGCTCCAGCCATACAGAATGCGAGCATGCTGATAGAGGAACGTGCCTATGAACAAACTTTAGCTAGTAACCGTGTCTGGGCAGGTCAATGTTGCCTTGCTTGACCAGAGCCAATACAATCTTCTGCCACAGCAAGGTAATGAGAAAAACCTGGTATGGATTTTCGAAGAGTTGGCTATTGTCACGCAATGAAAGCGGAATGGATTCATTTGGCGATTGATCAGACAAAATTAGCATACATTGTAAAAAATAATTTGGCCTTTCAGTTACTTCAACTCATTTTAATAAGTTAGTTGTACTAAATATTAAGAAAACAGTCATCTTGTGATTTCAACTTGGAACGTGACCAAACGATCATGCAAAACATATTAGTCAACGCAACTTAGATATTCAAGTTCACTCGAACAATTGAACGGACATCCTGAAGACGTCACCTGACACTTGATCGTGTGAAGTAATCATCGTTACTGGTATCCTGATAGGCCATTGAGGTAATATATTTGCATATATCCCAGCAAGCTCTTCGATGTAATACTAATGATAATACAATTTATTTTGATTGTGCTTTACATTGCAAGAGCAACCCCAAAGCGATACTATCCCTGTTAAACATACATAGCTCCATGTTCTCCCCATGTTTGTGTGGGTTTCCTCTGGGTACGCCGGTTTCCTCCCACCATCAAAAACATGCTCCATTCTCCTACCAGTGCCCTGACCAGCCACTGCCAATTCAACTGGAGTTGGTCTGTGTGTCCTATGTGTGAGCAAATCTGTCGCAATATATGTTGGGTGAGCAAGCCTGGCGCAAATTGGCTGCCGTGGTATCACTCAGACTGAGTGTTGTGTTTGATAGCTGTCTGTTCCTTGGTCGTTCTGTTTAATTAATTGGCAACCAATTTGTGTAAAGCGCTGTGAGTCTTGAGAAAAGTGCTAAAAACTCAATAAAATGATTTATTATTATTATTATTATTATTATTATTATTATTATTAATAATAATAATCATAAATGACTACCCCTTCAATTGCCGCCACAGATCTGGACCAGCTTGCAAAGAATTTCCATGAGCAAATGCGGATGTGATGCGTCCAGTGATTGGACTGACTTACTGCCTTACAGCAGCACAAGTTGACTGCTCTACAGACCCTGTTTGTTGACAGGGGTCTTTTAAACGTGTCTTAATTTATTAACACCTTCACTTTATAGCCTAAAGGTTTATCAAGCCCTTAAATTAATAAAATTAAATCTATGCCAATTTTGGCTGACCATCAACCTCCAAACGAATCTCATTGCTTGACAAAAGCCAACTGTTAGTGGAAAATGTTACTGTCAGATAGCGTTCCCTTAGCGAGTTGTATGCGTAGACCGTTGTATTCTAGATGATTGGCGAATTTCATCATTGTCTGTATTTTTTAAATGGGGAAACAGAACCTATGTTTGTTGCATCATTATTGACACAACCATCCATCCATCAATTAGCTATACCGCTTATGCCTTGCAGGGTGGAGCCTATCCCAGCCGACACAGGGCGAGAGGCGGGGTACACTCTGGACAGGTCGCCAGTCTATCACAGGGCTGACACATAGGGACAGACAACAACTCACACCTACGGACAATTTAGAGTCACCAATTAACCTGCATGTTTTTGGACTGTGGGAGGAAACCGGAGTACCTGGAGGAAACCCACGCAAACACGGGGAGAACATGCAAACTCCACACAGACATGCCCTTGGGTTAGGTTGGGATTGAACCCAGGACCTTCTTGCTGTGAAACAACAGTGCTAACCACCGAGCCACCGTGCTGCCCATTGACACAACCAGCTACTGTCATTTCTGTCAATAAATAATATTTTGCAATAATTGTGAGATAGATCTCATTTTGAAAGTAGGAGAGCTCTGTTACTAGGCTAAAATAGCGGAGAATGTTACTGTCAGATAGAGATAGCGTTCCCTTCGAGATATTTAGATCTAGAACGTGGTAGAAGTGATCGGCTGATTTCATCTCTAGTTGTATTTTTTAAATGGGGAAACAGAACCTGTTCATTGTGTCTTTATTAACACAACCAACTGTTATTTCAGTCAATAAATAATATATACAGTATGTGAGAGAGATTTCATTTTGAAAGTAGGAGAGCTCTGTTACAAGGCAATATAAGACAGCGGAGAATGTTTCTGTCAGGTAGCATCCCCCTGTCAATAAGAAAGAAGGCTCACACATCTTTCAAATTCATACTGCTGACGTGTTTCCCCTAAACCTGTAAGTACATTTGCCCATCATAACAGGGGGAACACATCATGACACAAGAGGCAAAGTCATTGATGCAGTTCACGTGTTCGGCGCAACGGCCAAGACAGTCGGTATACAAACGTAAAAACATGCATAACATCAACGCGAGATGGCAGTACGACCGTGAAAAAAACTCTTCCCATTCATTTCAATAGGGGCAAAAACCGATTAAAAATAATTAAAAATATAACACGTGAACCGATCACTTAGCTACATGTAAGCGCAAGAGACAGCCATACCCAAGACCTGTCGGCACTGGAATGGAATCGATAGGGTCAAAACTGAGGGCGTAGTTAAGCGGCCAAGAACAGGCCTAATAATAATGATAACTAGAAAATGCATTTCCCTGAGCAAATGCGATGTGATGCTTCGCAGTTATTAGACTGACCACCTTAGCGCGCACAAGTTTACTGCAGTCCAGACCCTATTTGTTAACAGGGGGCGCTTACTGCTGCAGTTGCCCTGGAACTGGGGAGGCCACGGGATCTTGCATTGCTAAGGCTGGTAACTTTTAGGGCCAAGGTTTATGAGTTCGGAAAACACCCCTTCTTGCACCCCCCATTCTTGTAGTCCTTATGGCGCTACTGCTAGATTGGCAGTGCTCCTTCATTGTAATTTAATGGTGGACATATACGATGACTAAGTAGCCTACTAACGTTTAGTTTTAGTTTTACTTTTGCTCTCGAAGCTCTGTATGTTTGCACATGTATTAAATTAATTTAATAAGTATTAAAATCACGCAGACTATCCACAATGACAGTAGAGCTGACACGAAGTAGATCGAGGGTCAGCCAAATAGCGCTGTGTAAAACTCTTCCTGTAATAGCTTGGGCATTATAACTTTATTGCATTATTTTCTTATTTCACATGCATCTGAACACACTATTAATTACCAGAATCATATTGTAGAAATAAACTAGTTTATGGGAAATGGGCGATATTATGAAGGCATGGTTTAAGCGGAATTTATCTTATTTATTCGAATGTATTTTATGACAATGTAATGCAATGTCATCTGTTCATCCTAACAGCTAAATGTATTTCCGAAACAGGAACTAGATCCATAACTAGATCCACCATCATTATTTCTCCAACACTTCAATAGGGCTACTGTAAACACCTATTATATAACTTGTTTCAGACAAGTTTATATCTAACAAGACTGAACAATGAGCGCTACAACCGTACAGATGGAACTTGTAGGCCTACTGCGCTCTCTATTCATTTCAATGCATGGTGCAAAACACCGATTAAAAATAATAAGAAAATAACACGTGAACCGAGCACTTACCTACATGGACGTACACTATGTCTATTGTCTTGATAAACATGCAAGCTGACATGGCTTAGGATATGACGTTCCATAATGCAAAATTGTATCTAGTGTTGCATCCCCTTTGTATAATGTATATGTCTCTCGGCCAACCTGGAAAATCTGCAGTCAAAAAAGACTGACAGCCATAAGCGTCAGTGTAGGCATCTAATGTAGCCTAGAAGGCTTCCCTAAACTTGTGGTCTTATAATAATAATACAAATAATGATGATCTAACAGTGTGGTTGGTTACATTAGCAAATGAAACGTGAATCAAAAACCGTATTGGCAAGGCTAACAAAACCAAGGTTTATGTTTAAATGTTCGGGATTGTCAATACTTTAACCCAACAATTTCTAACACCCCCCCAAATCCATAGTTGCAGTACGTTGTTTGCAATTATAGTGCATAATTATTATGGGGGGATTACTGGTGCACTCCGGTACTTCATAAAATAGCAAAAAACAATTGAAATAGTTCACAACAAATAATTTTACATGGCAGGGACTCACTGTGTAGACATATTCCTCTAGGTTAATGCAGTAATTTACTTTGTAAATAATACAATAATAACAATAGCAATAATATTATCCTGCGTCATTGAGTTACTAGAAGGGCGCTTATAAATCCCATGTATTATTATTAAAATAAGTGGTTATGTGAATAGGCTACATTAAACAACCTTCTGCTGGCAATGGAAGCATGACAAGTTGCTTGCTTGACATTTCTGCTTGCTATTGAAAGTGAACTGTGTTATTGTGGTAGCTACTAGCAACATACATGTTTAAATCGACAAATCAGTTGCCGAGATAGAAAAATCAAATGCCTGTGTCAAAAGCTTTGGAGAACCACTGCACTGTGCTAGACTAGCTAGCTTGATAGCTAGAGCCCACTACACCAACCTGAGCTTTTGGATGAGACACTCGACTGGCACTCTCACGTCCTGACTCATCTGCTGCTGTGGTAACAGGAGATAACTTTTCCTCCTCCAAATCCTCAGGAGCAATAGCCTTGCTCTCGCCTTGTTGCCTCACTGTCCGTTTTCTTTTTTTAAAAGCATTATATCCATTGTGTTGATTGTTGTCCTTCTGAATTTGTTAGCTAGCTAGATGCCGTAATGACAAGCTCTGTAACCAGGGCGCTCTCTCTCTCTTACTCTTTCTCGTGCTCAAACAAAATGCGCGTGTGCCAAGTAATGTGAAGTAGATTTCGGCCTTGAATTACACACACAGCGTACTTGCGTTTTTGATCAACACTATCATATTATTTATGCGAGTTAGGAATGATAGATGAATAGATCATGGGCAATGTTTTATTTTTTTCTTACATAATAAAAAAAGATCCAGGGCTATTCAGAAAACAAGTCTAATGACGTCACTGAATTCATACCCTTATGCATACTGCTGAATCATACCCTTGAGTATACTGCCATCTAGTGACCGAAATGTTGACTAAACAGACATGCAGGAAAAGACCACCACTTGGCCAGCTTTAATATAAGGCGTTTTTGTTCTTTATGAAGTTTTTTTTTCTTACACTCCCAGTCAGACAGGTTTTGTCTTTTAGAAATGTTTTAGTACCGATGACTCGCTTACTTGTCACTTCTGTTCTAGTCAACGTACAGACTTGGCAGTTGTGGCGGATAATAAGTAGACGGGGAAAAAGTAGACCAAACGTGAGAATTAAAAAGGGAAGGTTACTGCCTTTTAATCACATATTTCTCGTTGTGACGGGGAATAACTTAACTGTTTAAACCTTTTTTAGCTATAGTGTTGTTTGAACCCTCCCTTCAATAATTTTTATTGAGAGAGAGAGAGAAACGTCACAAATGTACCTTAATCAATGCTTTGCTGGTCACGCCGGAAAGAGGCATGCACCACCCTCACCAGAAAACCCCCCCAAAAAATACAAATACAATTCAAATCAACTAACCACTTTTCATGCTTGAGCAGGCGGCAGAAAAATTCCAAGGAGGCGGATTGGTCGCCTTTTAGGAGTGCCGCTCTAGGCAGCTGCCTAGTTCGCCTATATTGTAAAGGCGGCCCTGGCTGCAGTTAACAAGCCAAGACAGTCTGTACAGCCCAACATAACAACTTGCAATTACATAACATCAACGCTAGATAGTGGTATATGCCCGTGAAATCTCTCTCCAAGTAAAATCCCTGTCCCCCATTTATTTCAATGGGGCCAAAAACCGATTAAAAATAATAAAAAATATAACACGTGAACCGATCGCTTAGCTGTATGTACTGTAAGTGCAATGGACTGCAATCCCCAAGACATGTGGGCACTGGAATGGAATGATTGGGTCAAAACTGCGTGCGTAGTTAAGGCGCCAAAAAGAGGCCTAATAATAATAATAATAATATTATGAATACGGTAACAAGATGTGATGCGTCTTCACTGACACATCACATAACTAGAAAATGCATTTCCCTGAGCAAATGCGATGATTGTGTTTCCACCATCAGCGACCAGGCAGTGCGGGTGGCCAGCCCCCTAAAATAACCGCTGCAGCACTACTACGTCCTCGTGTGTTGGTGGACAGCGCTGAACTGAACACAAGTGTAAACGTCCACTTACGGCCAGTTGCAACATCTGACTTCTTCCATTCATATAAATATTGTGAACTATATATCATATGTAGTCATCTTCAAATAGTGTGGGTAATTAGAAGACAGATATAAGTTTAATATGTTTGGCTGGTCTATGTCAATTAGTCTCAGAGTAACAGAGAAATGCAAAAAGTGTTGCAACCGTCCCCAGTCTCCCCTACGTCCTCGTGTTAGCTCAACCTTAGTTTAAGGCTTCTAGACAGCGTATCAGAACCTATGGTCATGAAGGGTGGGTCATGACCGAAAGAACGAGATCGCGGATACAAGCGGCTGAAATGAGTTTCCTCCGGAGGGTGGCTGGCATCTCCCTTAGGGATAGGGGGAGAAGTTCAGCCATTCGTGAGGGACTCGGAGTAGAGCCGTTGCTTCTTTGCGTAGAAAGGAGACAGTTGAGGTGGTTCGGGCATCTAGTAAGGATGCCACCTGGCCGCCTCCCTAGGGAGGTGTTCCAGGCAAGTCCAGCTGGGCGGAGGCCGCGGGGCAGACCTAGGACCAGGTGGAGGGATTACATCTCCACACTGGCCTGGGAACGCCTTGGAATCCCCCAGTCAGAGTTGGTTAATGTGGCCCGGGAAAGGGAAGTTTGGGATGCCCTGCTGGAACTGCTACCTCCGCGACCCGACCCCGGACAAAGCGGATGAAGATGATGATGATGACAGCGTATCACACGTGGACAGCACTGCAGACATAAAATCAGCAGCAGTTTATTGTCTTAAGTGTTATTGCTTGTTCAATACTGATTATTTTACCTTTGAAATACATTTTAAATAATCTTAGTGACTGTGCTGCCACCTGTTTAAATAGCCTACATGTATCATACAGTCTGTTCACTTTGACACTACTTTGTCCTGTTGGATTTCACCGTTTCAATCGCGCTATGGTGACAAATAAAGGAGTTAGTTTTGCAGCAAGCAATTATTTATGGTGCCTTTAAGGGGATAATAGTTAGCTAAGTACACTTCAGCTAGATAACGTCCACTCAGACAAATAGAATTCACATGCAGTAAGCAGTAGTATAAACATGGCACAATTTACTCCTTGTTGACGGTACTCTCACTAGGTCTGGCTAAACACGGTAGTCAGCCTGAAGGCAGCGACATTAGTCAAGTTAGTGGCGCAACGTATGCAAACATGGCGCCGAAATCTCAGTTCTGCCTTCAAAATAAGAGCTCGTCTTTGAGAAAAGTAGTGCAACCAATAAACTAATTACAAATGACCAACAAAGTGTTATATATCATTTTTAATCAGAAAAACGAGTACGTTCCGCTGCAATTGGCCCAAAAACTCTTAAATTAAAAAGTTTAATTCTAAAATGTTTGTATTGTAAAACATTTTTATTAAAAATAATAAAATATTTTATGGAATATAAAAAATATAAAGCAATAAGGTTAACTAAAACAATAAGGTCGGTTCAAGAAAACTATACTTTGTCTAAGTAATTGCATATAGTTTGATGAAATAAAGACACATGTCCCTAATTTAGCTCCAAAGGTTTGACTTAAAAGGTCAGATAATAAATGTATGTGTTCTTCACCTCATAATATTATTCATCCTTTGTGTTTGATTCTTCATAGAAACCACAGCCCACTCAAGAATGCAACTTTAACCTGAAATCAACCAATGAACCTGTTCAAATAAGAATTGTCTGTTTTCTAATCAGAATACCCCTCCATACTTTGCCTGCTCTATTGTAACGTCATCCCTGAAGGCCCCAGCCTTCTTTACATCGTCCTTAAAGTCGGATACTGGGCCTGCCAACAGGAATTCAAGCCGCTCCTCAACCCATCTTCACACTCAGCTCCGCTGCTGCCATACTATCAGCCTAGTACAGCGTTCAGCTATCTTGCTCAGGCAGCACTACAACCCACTCCAGTCTGGATGAGGCATAACCCAGAGCTCATACAGACACCTACTATGCTACGATCAATTCTGAACTGGTCTTGTGTTGGTTATGAACAGTTTTCGATCGTAGTCTCGAAAAGTTGAAAGCCTTTTACATACTGTTAAACTCACTAAACATAAAGGCAACAGGTGTAGGGTTGACTGTGTTGACACAACTATTTCACGGTAAAGGATTTGTTTATTATTATTATTTATTATTAGGGGTCTATGCAGTGAAACTGCATAGAACCCTATTGTTTTTGCTGCCGTTCATTATTAGGGGTCTATGCAGTGAAACTGCATTGAACCCTATTGTTTTTGCTGCCGTTCATTAGGGGTCTATGCAGTGAAACTGCATAGAACCCTATTGTTTTTGCTGCCGTTCATTATTATTATTATTTATTCCTCCCTACCTGTGTAAATTCCAGTGAGATAGAATGTCATAGACAGATGAAACTTTGCATTAGCATAGACACCCAGGTGTCCCACCCTGCCATACAGGTGCCATACCAATTGACCCAAAGGGGGCGCTATACAAAGCAACCAAAAGTGAAAAGTTGACACGGCCACGCCCCGCAGCACATGTCATATTTTGACCTGAAACTTGGTGTACAGGTGTGTCATCATGAAGAACAAATTTGCCTCTAGAACCCATAAAGTCCACCATGATGTATTTTCTGCCATTTTGGATTTTGTGTAAAACCGTCAAGCCATATCTAATCGTTGACCGATCCTCACGAAAATTGGTATACAGTGTTTATTTGCGTAGACCGTTAGAAATCTTGAAGGAATCCTCTATGCCTGAAACAACATGGCCGCCACGGACCATTTAAATTGTAAGTGGGTGTGTCTTTAAATCATAAAGCTAATAAAATTGTCAAAGTTGTAGATATGAACTTTAAATTGACTACAGTCATTCATAACACTACAAAGGGTCTGCAAAACAAGCCATAACCATTTCGCCCTTAAGGGGGCCCCACAAACCACACATATTTGTATCTCATGACCTGTTTGTGTTAGAGCCATGAAACTTGATAGGCATAACTATTTGGGTGAGTAAAGGTCACGTTTGGAAAATGGTAATGTTTGGTCGAAAGGGGGCGCTGTAACAACAACGCAACTAATCTTCTGTGTTCAATGGCTTATGGCAGCCATGTTGTTTAAGATACAGACTTTTCAAAAATAGTGTTCAAAGGTATATGTCTACAGATGCTGCTTACCAATTTGCATCAAGATTGGTTGAACCATCTAGGAGGAGTTTGATTTTAAGTGTTAGTTGGTAAGTGGTAATACCAGTAGCAGCCACGGGGGGAATGTCCAAAACTTTAGCAATGTGTGTGTCAATTGCTAGGACACATACATAGACAGATGCAACTTTGCATGAGCGTAGACACCCATAAGCCACACCCTGCCATACAAGTGCCATAACAAAATATCCAAAGGGGGCGCTATTCCAGCCCACCAAAATATGCCAATTTTGATAGATCACGCCCCACGTCTTGTGTCATGTAAAGATGTGGAAATTGCTGGACTGGTTTCTGCCCCTATTAGGAACATATTTGCCTCAAGAACCCATTAGTATGTCTTGATGAATTTTCAGCTATTTTGGATTTTGATGATGATGATGAAAAACACTCAAACCACATTTCCTGGCAGACCATTATAGATGTGCTCACTAACTTTTCTAACAGTATCTATTTGAATAGTGCTTTAATATATTGAAAGGAACAGTCTGCACCTTAAAAACCATGGCCACCACAGACCAACAAAATTTCAAACGAGTGTGTCTTCAAACTAAAAAGCTAATAAAATTGGCATTGGATATAGTTTTGAAGCTAAACATGACAATTATCCTTCATAACACTACAAAGGGTAAGCCTGTCAAGACTGAAGAATAATATGTTATGATTAGTTTTCTCTGTGCTACCAGTTGGATGTAATCTGTCACCTTATTGCCATAATACTTACAATGACCTATTTTACAAATACATAGTTTGTCAGCAACACTCACGTTTTACCATGTGTCTGCACAAATGGTTCCATTTTGTGTTTTTTGTTTTAAATGCTGTTATTAGATTACATAGTGATGGGACACAGAGTTACTAACATTGAAAAAGCTTTGCTAACAGCATATGTCTTGTCAATACCATAAAACTGTTAAATGTCATTGCGGATAGTACTGTCATGACATTGCTATCTTGTCCCAATTGCCTGTTGTGAATCATGGCAATGTGCCATAAAGTGCCATGGTCATGGCTGCCATCGCAGCCATATTTGAGTTTAGATTTTATTAATCCAACCGTGGCATCCCAGAAAGCTGTGTTGTTTTTAGTAATTTCATGCCAAATTTGAATTCCACATTCAGTAAAACAAATTACTTAAGGTGGAAATTTGTCAAAATAAAAAAAAATCCTTTTATTGTTCTTTGTGTCTTCCTTCTGTTGTTTTACTGTTAATAATAGTGAAGACTAACTCATCGATATCAATGTCAGATGGCAAGTTTAGTTCAGACTTGATTTTCCTCAGAAGAGATGTGCATGTGTCAATTCCACTTTTGTTTTTACCAGCAAAAGATTTTTAAATCCGATTGACCTAAAAACCCTTTGTAAAATGTATGTGAATATATGACTTTCACTCATTCAGGCTCTGAAACAGTGTTAATTCTATATATTTTTTATAATTTGACCGTCGTATTCAATGTAACCACACATTTACTGCATATCATTATCATTGGATAAAGTAAATTAAATTACAAGATTCTAAAGCTCTCAAATACAAGCAATTTAATTCAGTGTTGTCTTCTGCTAGATGTGCTTGACTTTCCTCCTCGACAAACCCATGACATCTATCATCAGGAGTTGATGCGGCAAGAATTTCACAGGGTAGCTGCCCGTAACGGTGTGCCATATAAACCTCTGGCTCCATATTACAACCTGCAACATACAATTTTGTGGATGGGGTATGTTATCGTTATTTAATTTTGTATGTGTGCCCGGAAACTGAGATGAAGTGGTCTTTAATTTTCTTACGTCAGGCTACTCTGCAATGCAGTCAAGACATGGCTTGCAAATTAATCATGTTTTTATAATCTTACATTGCTTGAAAATAGGTGCACTTGAGTGACAACGCGGGTCTACCTCTCCTTACACAAGTTATATGGGCTACAGCGTACAAGGAACTGTTCCCTCCCCAGGCTTCTGTACCTGCACCAACACCCACTGCTCCTTCAAGAAAGCCAATCAAACCAGTGCTGGTGTTAAAAGGTGAAGAGATTCCGAAACGCAACATTGACCCCTTTGACTGGTTTGTCACCAATGACGGAGTTGGAGGTGTATTGGCCCCCAAACAGTACAAAGTCATCTGTAAAGTAAGATGTGTATACCATAAATACTATTTTATACACCTTAATGTAATGGAATGCAAAGTAAAATAACATAACTGTTTTATAATTACTTTCAGTTATAATAAGTTATTAGATAATCAAGAAACCATTGTCTCATTCATGTTATAATTATCTATAATTTATTCCCAAAAGATTAGCAACTGTATAATTTATAGTTTATCTAGGCATTAGTAAATTTGAATTTATTGTTACACTATATATTTTTACATTGTCAGTATTGAAGGATCATTCATCGCTAATCTAGGTCTTGGTAAATTATTTGTAAATTTTACAAACTAATATTAAATGATCTATGAATGGTTAATTCTATAATTTTGTACAAAATTAATTAATCATTCTAAGAAATAATTTCTAACAAACTTGTACATTGGTCACTTATTTTCAATCACTTAGAAAATGTTACATCCCCTGCTTTTGTGCGGTGTGCGTATGAATTGTTTTGTGTATATGTTACATCCCCTGCTTTTGTGCGGTGTCCGTATGAATTGTTTTGTGTATATGTATGTGTTGTCTTGTCTTCCCTTTTTTCTATTCGCTGTTCCCCTCATTCAGATCTGCCGCCTGTTTTCCATTGGTTCCCTCCCACTCATCACCTCTCCGTTGACGGACCAATCAGCAGTCGATCCGTCTACTTTTTAAACCCTTCTCCCCGGTAGTCTCGCCAGAGCAAGATAGCCTTCGATGCTGTGTTGTGTTATTTTCCCTCGCTCTCATTTTTGATAAAGTCTGTCCGTTTGTTCTGTGTTTGTAGTGTTCGTTATTGTTGGGGTTATCCCATGTGTCATCTGTCTGTTTAGTAGTTTGGGTACGGCCAGTCGCTAACTAGCGATCGGTTTGTTAGTTCCCCTTTAGTTCCTTCCCTGTCTCATATACAGCCTTTCGTTTGATACCTCCCTATCACCGTTTGGATCCTGTATTCTATACAGTGTTTATTTTGTTCATTATCCTCTTTCCTGTATAGCCCGTACTTGATACGGAGGTTTTGCTGTGTCTAGCCCTATTTTTCCAGTACGCTGTACTGTGTTTATCTTTTCCTGGAGCTCGGCTAATGTAGATACCCGTGGGTTTACATTTAAACATCACGTAGGGTTTCCTCTGTTTAACATCACTAGTTTAGGAGCGGTGCCACCCCGTGCAATTTTGTATAGCTAGCTTGTGGTAGGCAGCTTAGTTTTTTTGTTTGTTTCTTTGATTTGGCACCGTTCAAATAGCCGTGGTATCCCTTTTTATTTGTTTTGCTCCCCCCCTCCCCCCCTGTGGTAATAGTGGCACTAGTGTTAGTATTGTGGTACTGAGTTGAAGCATGGCTTCGTTTAAACTGGAGGGCTTCCTGGCCCATCCGTCTTTGGATCAACTCGACTTGTGTCGCAAGAGCGATTTGTTTTGCCGTGGCGGAGCACTTCGATTTCCCTGTGTCTAAGATGCTGCTTAAGGAGGAACTGAAGGAGAGTGTTGTGCGTGGGCTGGTGGAAAAGGGGGTGTTTGAGCGGGGTGTGTTGGCGGCTGCTGCGTTGGGCTCTGAGGTGACCCAAACCCCTGTGAGAAAAGTAGACACGCCTCACGTTGCCTTGCCCAGATTTAACCCTCGCTCTACTCGTGTGTCTCCCACCTTGACTTCGGATGCTCTCTTGAAAATTCAATTGGCACGCATTCAGGTAGAGGCACAGGAAAAGGAGCGTGCTGCGGTCCACAAATTTAAGCTTGAGATCCGTAAAATGGAGTTAAGATGCGGAGAGAGAATGGAGGAAGCTGGAACTGGAGGCTGCACAGGCCAGACAGGCTACCTCCTCGACCCTAGCGGCTTCGCCCTCACATTCCCCTGTAGTACTTGACCGTTTTGAAGTCAGTAAGCACATAGCATTTGTGGACTCCTACTTCCCTGCGTTTGAATGTATCGCCACCACCTTACATTGGCCAGAAGAGGTGGTCGCTGTTATTGCAATGCAAGCTTACGGGTAAAGCCCAGGAAGTGGTATCCTCACTTTCGTTAAATGACCGCTTGTCCTATGAGGTGGTGAAATCGACAGTACTTAGGGCGTATGAGCTCGTGCCTGAGGCCTATCGGCAAAAGTTTCGGGGTCATAGGAAATCTCCTAATTGTACTTATATGGAGTTTGCAAGGGAGAAAGAAACCCTTTTTGACCGCTGGTGTGCGGCCAGTAAAGTGACCGATATCGGCTCTCTCCGTGAGTTGGTGTTGCTGGAGGAGTTTAAGAATAATCTCCCGGAGCAGCTAGTAACATATTTGAGTGAACAGAAAGCGACCTCGTTGGCTCAGGCAGCAGTGCTGGCTGACAAGTTTGCTGTAACCCATAAAAGCATCTAGGTTCATTCACAGCCGGAACGTAAGGTTTTGCCGTCAAACCCCATCAGAGCCTCGGCTACGGCTTCGTGGCGTTCAAAAGAGGAACGAGAGTGTTTCTACTGTCAGAGAAAGGGCCACGTCATCGCCGATTGTTTAGTCCTAAAACGGAAAAGTCCGCCGCCCGATAGGAAGTTGAAAGGGGTGAGTTTGAGACGCACTGTTCCCCGCCCGGTTACGGTGACGCCTGCAACATCGAGTGATTTGGCGTCACCTGACGCAAGTTACCATCCCTTTCTCTTAAACGGAATGGTGTCTCTGCTCAGTGCCCCAACTGATCAGCGACCAGTCCGTCTATTAGGAGACACTGGCACTTCTCAGAGTTTTATTCTGTCTGACGTTCTTCCCTTATCCAGTGAGTCCTCGTGTGGATCAAGCGTATTAGTGCAGGAGATAGAAATGGGATTCATTCCAGTGCCTCTGCATTCCCTCCGTTTGGAATGCAACTTGATCAGTGAAGTGTTCAAGGTCGGGGTGCGTCCTGCCTTGCCGGTGGGCGGAGTGACGTTCGTCTTGGCGAACGATTTGGCAGGTGGCAGAGTGGTCCCTGTCTTAGAATTGCTAGAACAATCCGAGACTCCGGCTACCGACCTAGCGCTGAGTTTTCCCAATGTCTTGCCAGCCTGTGTGGTGACGCGTGCCCAGGCACAGAAACAGGGGGAATGTGTGACCCTGTCCGATACCCTTCTAGCTCCTATTCTTCGCACAGATCCTGCAGAGTCACCTGCATTGAGTAATGCAGATGAGCTCCAGGCCAACGAGAAACATAGCTGTGAGGGTGAGTCTCACCAAGTACCTATGACCCACGAACAGCTGAGGGAGGCACAAAAAGGTTACCCGACCCTAGAGAAATATTTTGCTGCTGCTGCTGGGGGACTCATGGTATCAGATGGTGTATTTTTTTGAGAATGAGATCTTAATGAGGAAATGGATCTCTCGTACTCGTACAGGGCACGAGTTGAGTGTGGTTACTCAGGTTGTAATTCCGGTATCATATCGCCAGAGGATACTGTGCCTCGCTCATGATAGTATATGGTCTGGTCACTCAGGTATTCGGAAAACCTTTGATCGGGTGCATTTCTTCTTGCCAGGTTTGAAGAGAGACGTGGTAGATTACTGCCGTACCTGCCACACCTGCCAGGTGGCCGGGAAGCATAACAACCCTGTTCCTCCTGCTCCCCTTTGTCCTATACCTGTTATGGGGGACCCCTTCGAGCACGTCCTGGTAGATTATGTTGGGCAGTTACCTAAATCCAAATGTGGTAATGAATATTTACTAATGATTATGTGCATGGCGACTCATTATCCTGAGGCGATTCCACTCAGAAAAATAACCACCCAGGCGGTGGTTAAAGCCTTAGTGAAATTTTTTTCCACTTTGGGTCTACTGAAAATTGTACAGACCGACCAGGGCTCTAACTTCACGTCGAATGTGTTTGCCCAAGTGATGAAGACCCTGTCTATCGAGCGTCATATTTCTGGTGCTTATCACCCCAAGTCAGGGTGCGCTGGAGCGATGACACCAAACCCTCAAGGCTGTGTTACGTAAATACTGCTTAGAGACCGGCAAGCAGTGGGATGAGGGTGTTCCATTTGCATTGTTTGCTGTGAGGGAGATCGTGCAGGAATCTCTCGGGTTTAGTCCGGCTGGTCTTGTGTTCGGTCACGCAGTCCGAGGCCCTTTGGGAGTTTTAAAGGATCCGTTACTGACCGCTAACCATAGTCACCCAGCCCCCCCCAAAATTGTGTTAACTTATGTCACCACTTTCCGTGCTCGTTTGCACGAGGCATGTGCCTTCGCTAGAGCAGCTCTTTCCTCTTCCCAGGACAAAATTAAACGACGATTCGATCGGACCGCTGTTTCCCGTGGTTTCCACCCTGGGGAGAAAGTGCTGGTCTTATTACCCGTGCCCGGTACCTCACTCTCTGCACGGTTCTCTGGTCCTTACGTCATTACGAAAAAACTGAGTGAAACTGATTATGTAGTTGCAACCCCTGACAGGCTACATCATTCCAGGGTCTGTCATGTAAATCGTCTGAAACGTTACGTCAGAGGACAAGTTGAATCAGAGGGCGACGATGATGCAGCTGACCCCGCCGCCGAGTCTATGATCCCGGTAATGTTACTCACCAGTTAAGATAGCGTTCCTCATGATGGGGACAGCGATGGTTTGAGTTAGAAAATACCCCCAGGATGTCTCCCCGATTAGACAACTCAGAGATGTTGAAGTCCCTTGTCTCCCATTTATCTCACTTGAGTCGGGAATAAGGGCGCGAAGTGGGTTCCTTGATTAATTAATTTTTGTGTTTATTTGGTGATGTTCCCTCCTGTACTACCGTCCTGGAACATGACATTGACGTGGGTGTGGCTCATTCCGTTAAACAGCACCCTTACCGAGTCAACGCTTTCAAGAGGTCCGTAATGAAACAAGTGGTGGCTTATGTATTAGAAATTAATTTAGCCACCCCAAGCTCTAGTCCCTGGAGCTCTCCATGTCTGTTAGCACCCAAACACGATTCTACGTGTAGGTTTTGCACCGACTTCTGAAAAGTAAATAAGGTCACAAAGCCTGATTCATACCCTCTTCCCTGTGTTGATGACTGTGTAGATACTATCGGATCAGCCTGTTATGTAACCAAACTGGATCTGTTAAAGGGCTACTGGCAAGTACCTCTTACTGCTAGAGCATCGGAAATCTCCGCTTTCGTGACGCCTGATAATTTCCTCCAGTATGCAGTGATGGCTTTTGGTATGCGAAATGTGCCAGCTACATTTCAGCAGTTAATAAACTTAGTTTTAGACAATGTCCCCGCCTGTACTGCCTACTTGGATGACGTGGTGGTGCGAGTTCGGAAAGGCTACAGTTACCTACTTGGAAAAGCAAGTAGGCAGAGGGCAGGTGCGCCCTGTGGCAGCCAAGGTGGAAGCCATTACTGTTTTCCCAGCTCCCACCACCAGGCGTGAGCTGCGCCGGTTTTCAGGGATGGCTGGGTATTACCGGGGGTTTTGTCGAAATTTCTCCACTGTGGTAGCCCCATTGACTAACCTGATAAGTACGCTAGTCCCGTTCGTTTGGCCTGAAGAATGTGAAGCAGCCTTTGTGTCTGTCAAAGCCGTGCTTTTTAGTTCACCTGTCCTGGCTGCACCTGATTTTGAGCGTCCGTTCATCATGGAGGTGGACGCTAGTGCCATGGGTGCTGTTTGTTACTTTTCACGGAAATTCAACAGCTGTCAAACCCGCTACTCCACCATCGAGCAGGAGACCTTGGCCTTGCTCCTCGCCCTTCAATTTTTCGAGGTATACGTGGGGTCGAGCACACTACCTGTTGTGGTGTATACCGATCACAACCCCTTAGGATTTCTGAATCAGATGTGCAACAGTAATCAGCGCCTAATGCGTTGGGCTGCATGACGAAGATAACCATTCGACATAGGCTACGCTGTATGTCAACAATGAAGATAAGCAAAGCACTTTCCATTGAAATCATGCCATATTGGATCATACAGTGGATAAGAGACACAACACAACACAACTGTATTTTTTACTTTTACAAGCAAGTATGGCTAGAAGAAAGACACTCTCAATAAGAAGCTATTGAGAAGATATTTCAAAGCGACGAGAGGGCAGCGCGTCTTTTCCAGACAGCTGCTTCAGCTAAGAATCTCAAGATCTTGACTATTTTATAAAAGGAATAAATCTATTTGAGGACTAGTAAGTAGTTTCAAATTGTAATAATATTTGGATGCACGTGAATAATTGCCAATGTTTTATTGAAAGGAATATTAGCCTGGTGTGTTGAAAGTTAGTGTAGCCTAGTGCGCCCTAGCGCACTCTTACCTGGCATAATTTTATCATCTCAATATCATCACAAGGGTCCATGATATTGAGAAATAGCCATGGTAATCCTTTACTTTTTTCCAAATGATACTAGTTTACTATTTCGTTTGAATTATCATATGCAATTGATGTTTAGTAATAACCAACAGTGTAACTTGTTTTCAGTGTAAATGTGGGGGGAGGTAATGGTTGCATAGGTGAATGTCTAGGTGTTGGGTGTCAGGGTAGGGTGTTAAAGTTAGGCTGGGGGTAGGTTGTTAAATGCAAATCTTGCCTAACAAAAGTGTGTGGGTCTGTGTTCAGGCACTTTGCATGAAGTTTCATTTCATTACAAATGTTATAACTGAATTGCTATTACTGTTATTATTGTTGTAACACTTTTTTATTTTTGATTTTATTAGCGTGGATGAGGAACAGAGTGCAGCAAAGCCTGCAATTCCTGTAAATCAGCAAGCACCCTCCAGCACAGAACAGTAGGCACCTCTGCACATGCTCCTGTCCTGTAGCCCAGCAATCGCCAACGTCTTTCCACTTTCTGGACATTGCTGTCACCAATTCATTCATCCTCCACAAAGAAGTGTGTGCAAAAACAACATGTCACATCAGGTCTTTGTTGAGCTGCTCACTGCTGAACTTTATGGAGTGCTACTGGATAACACCCCAGCAGAGGCAATATGGACATGCTCTTGTGGCCATTGTTCCAGCCAATGTACATTCAGATAGGGCACCAGTAGACCACAGGAAGTACAAACTGTGCAATAAATACACTTACATGGCAGTGTAAGGAGTGTCAGAACCCCCTGTGTGAGATACTTTACAGAAACTGCCAAGTATCACAGTTAGGGACCTCTAGACCACAGGATTTCCTTTTTCAGGGTGGTAGAACATTTTGACTGTAAAAACGAGTATGATCAGTGGTCACCATATTGTAAATAGTTTAGTGGGAAAGTGATTTATATTGTCCCATACACTTACCTATGATGCCAAACACCAGTGGCTGCATCATAACTGAATTTAAACTTTACTTTCATGCTTTTTTGCTGTTTTGCTAATAAAACTGAAGAAATTCAATGGCCGTTTTTTTGTTTTGTTTGTTTATTATGGTTATGATGTCATTCTACAGTCAAAAAGATTGGTTGGGTGTCACATTCTATTAGCCCCAACTGTACTGAATCTGGGGATATGTGTTTCTTTAGTGCACTATCAGAAATGAATGCAATATTGGTTAAAATGTAAAGATATCAAAAACGGCCATAAAATAGCCTAGGTCTCAGAGGGTTAAAATCACTAGTTTAGGAGCGTTTTTTTAAACCAATCGACACCACATCCAACCAAACACACTACATAAAAACACTACTGAACTGATACTCATGCTATCTAACCTTTGCTAACAATATATTTTTTTGTCTTCTACAGATCTACCCTTAACTATCTACCCTAACAGATCTACCCTAACAACAGTTTTGTTTGTTGCTGGATCCGTTAGGAAATGAACGATCAAAGACTAAAACATTGCAAAAGAAGAATTAAGTAAGTCTATTGTAGCATGAATAATTAACATAACAAGTATGATACGCATTTATATATATAAATATATATTAAACTTTATATATATATATATAGTATATTGTAAGCAGCCTACTAATTCAAACGTCTCACAGAGTGTTTTTGGAGTCCAAGAATGTTGCAACTTCCAAGTGGTTTGCCACAACGGTAAAACATCAGCTACAAATGGATGGCAGATCATGCAGTGCACATGCCCTTAAGGTATAATGTTTCATTTAGCATTTAGTTATGATGCATACAATCAAAAGTTCTTAGCCTAATGAGAGAAAGAAACAAGGGATCTGATAAGCCTGATCTTTTACAGTATGTCTGATAAGCCTGGTCTTTCACAGTATGCTGAAGAGATTCTGTGTGGTGGGAGACTTGAATTTAAAGAACCCGCAGGAGAGATAAGAAGAAAGATTGCTTTAAAAATCTTGCAAGAATCAGGTAAGATTTGCGATAGCTTTTAGGAAAGATAAATAATCAAAATGGAGCAATTCATTACCTTATATTCATAGTTAAATGTAGTGTCAAAATTATAAAATGTACATGACTTTTTTAAAAAATTCCGGTAGATCAACTACATGGTTTATGCCTCGACTGTGGCCAAACTCTGGATGCAAGAATTGAGGCGATTAAACTACATGTGTTTAAGAATAAATAATAAATAAATTCATGAATAAATAGTAAAAATGATGCCACTTAGTAAATATCCAAATTTAATTTATTTTACAGACTAAATGCAACTCTTGCAACAGAAAATTCCATAAGGAATGTATGGAGATGTTGCAATGCCCAGCCTGCATAAAACATGTTTCGTTAATGTGAAAATGTATGTTCTATTTGTTGGTATAGAAAGGAGGGGACTATTGTGATTATTAGATAATAAAGAAGTTAACCAATTTCAAATACTTTGTAATGCATGTGACCCTTTCAAGCCTGTCTATTTCACAGTTGCACAACAGATGTTCTCCATAACATGTTAGCAGAGGGATTAGTGAGGACAAAGAGAGGTTTAATTTAAGGGCTTGATGCGTATATATATATATATATATATATATATATATATATATATATATATATATATATATATATATATATATATAGTTTAAATGAGAAATCCTATAGATGAAACAGGCTTAAGGCTTCTGTGACCTCTGAACCTGTACCGGAACGTGCAGTTGCGTGAATCTAAGTATCAACCCTCCATATATTGTTGCAGAAGTTCTATAGTAAAGTAAAATATTGGTTTCACTGAGACATCTTCTATATTTAATATAGATAAAGCAGGTTCAATGTAATGAGGCTACAATAGTGAACCAACGCCTTGCTATAGACTTTGAGACATATGTGACGTTTGAACGTGTACCACACATGAAATTGCGCAAATCTAAGTATAATCTTTGCATATTTTGTTAGCCGAGGGTCTGAGGAAGAGGAAAATATATGGTTTTACTGAGATATCTTTTGTTTATTTCATATAGTTAAAGCAGGTTTAATGTAATGAGGCCTTTACAGAGAAGAAACGCCTTGCTAAAGACTTTGATACATACGGTATGTGACCTTTGAACCTGTTCCACACATGCAAGGGCGCAAATCTAAGTATAATCTCTGCATATATTGTTAGCAGAGGGTCTAAGGTAGAGGAAAATATATGGTTTTACTGAGACATCTTCTATATTTCATATAGTTAAAGCAGGTTTAATTTAATGAGGCTATAATAGTGAACCAACGCCTTTCTATAGATTTTTTATTATATTATATTTTTATCATATTTTTTATCCGTATTGTTTGTATTGTGTACGTGTGTTCTATCTTCCCTTCTGTTTTTCCCTTCGCTATTCCCTTCATTCAGATTGTCCGCCCGCTTTCCGTTGGTTCCCTCCCCCTCATCACACACCATCAGCCATCCGTTGACAGACCAATCAGGAGCCGATCCGTCTAGTTTTAAACTCTTCTCCCCGCCGGTCCCGTCAGAGCGAGATATTCTTGTATTCTGTGTTTGGTTAGTTGTG
Organism: Galaxias olidus; assembly: GCA_026901105.3. Taxonomy (NCBI): domain Eukaryota; kingdom Metazoa; phylum Chordata; class Actinopteri; order Galaxiiformes; family Galaxiidae; genus Galaxias; species Galaxias olidus. The sequence continues at coordinate 183,981 of JAPMUY010003166.1, forward strand.
TCTTAGCTCGCTCTCTTCGATAAGGTCTGTCTATTTTGTGTTCTGTATTCTGTTTCTTGTTAGTGGGTTTATCCCCTGTGTCAGTTGTCTGTCTGTTGTTGTATGTTAGCAAGCGCTAACCCAGACATTCTGTTAGTTAGATTCCCCCATTCGATCCTGTGTTAGATCCTGTATTATATACAGCGTTTATTTTGTTCTTTACCCTTTCCCCCCTATAACCAGTACTCTGTACTGTGTTTTGTTTTGGTTATAATTCTGATCCCTGTTTTGCCAGTACGCGGTACTGTGCTTTATTTTCGCCCGGAGCACGGCTAGCTTAGATACCCGAGGGTTTACATTTTAATTAGGGTTTACATTTTACACGTAGTGTATTCTCTGTTAAGTACCATTAGTTTAGGGGCGGTGCCACCCCGTGTAGTTTTGACAGCAAGCGTGTTATAGGCAGCTCTCTTGTTTTTTTCTTTGATTTGGCACAGTTTGTGTAGCCGCGGTATCCCTTATGTTTTGTCCCTGCTAATAAATATATTCATTTTTACATTCTGGGTTCGTGTACTTGTGTCCACATTTCACCACCACCTGGAAAGTGTTCGATCCTTCGGTCCCCTAGATCAGCCCTATAGCTGAAGGGACGTAACAATCAGGCAATTTATCACACTCAGACTTATGTGACCTTTGAAACTCTGTCTATCCTTTAATTGCTCAGCTCTACGGGTTAATTCTCAATATCCAATTAGCAGAGAGTTTACAGAAAAATAAAGGTGTTTCACTAAGACGTATTATTTTTCATTTAGAAAAGAGGGTACTTTGTTCAGATAACCTTCTGACCTTTGAAATCAAATGTTTGGAGCTAAATTGGGGCGGAAAATTATGAAACTTTACGCAATTACTTAGACAAAGTATTGTTTTTCAGAAGCAACTTTATTGCTTTACATAACATGTTTTACAACAAAAGATTATAAGAATTAAACTTTTTGTCCAGTTGGAGTGGATCATGCTCGTTTTTCTGATAAAAATTATATATAACACTTAATTAGTGTTAGGTAATTAGTGTTTTGTTACTACATTTATCTCAAAGACGAACTCTTATTTTGAAGGCGGAACTGAGATTTCGGCGCCATGTTTGTATACGTCACAGCACTAACGTGACTGATGGCGCTTATTTCACACGCTGCTGTTAAATTTCTTTTTTTTGGTTTTGATTTAGTGAACTCTTAACCATCACACTTTCGATATGGATCTATGCTATTTCCATGGACGTTAGCTAGCACGCTTGTTAAACCATACAGACGGAACTTCTGATGATACTGTTTTACGTTGCGAACGTGACCATTTTGCAAATGATTATTACAGCCCCTTATTAGCCAAAGTTTCATAGTGCAATTTTCTTCATGCTAAGATAATAATTAGCAAGGCAACACTATTCTAATCACAAAGTAATTAAATAATTTGCGTTTTGGATTGGTTTTAGGTAAGCTGTGTAGACATTTAGATAAACCTACGGCAAGCAGTAGCCAAATTATGTCACTCTCCCTTCTGACAAATAGTTTTACATCTTGGATGTCAATTACGTGATAAAACTGAGGTAGGCTACTTATGCTTTTACCAGAGGAAGTGAATTATTTAGCTTGTATGCACGTATGTTAACCAACATTTTATTGCGGTCACTAGACGGCAGTATACACAAGGGTATAAGATATGGTCATATGTGATATGGTTAATCCATCAGCTCCTCTCAAGGCTTAGTATAATATAATTATAATTAGCATAGTATGTATAGCCTATGTTTGCGAGATAATGCATTTCAAGATATCCTAAAAATAATGACATAAATGCTTGTAGTTTAGGCCTATAGTTTGCCATAGTAACTATCTAGCCATACAATGCGATTAGTCTTGTTACGGCCAGGTGTGAATAATTTGTATGGTGTTTTTAGCTGCTGTATCTCAAAGGTTACAGAGACTTCCTAACTTCGTGCAAAGGCGTTTGACTAGAGACTAACATAACAAATAACCACAATGACGAGCACAAAGGGTTAGGGTTAGAGATAGAATAAGTTCTTCATAAAGCTTTTTACTGTATCTATACAGCTCTTGCTAATTCACAGTTAGCTTCCAAAGAGCGTAAGTTTTTACATGAAACAATCCTTAACTTTGAGCGGTTAAATAAAAAATACGTTTTATATTTTTCATTTATATTTTTTTTATCAAAGGACTGATGCACTGATTTAAGAATATGTACTTAAACCAGTTCAATATTTATATTAATAAAAGCATTGTATTGTCATTTTAAAACTCACCACTGCGCAGCGATTGTTGCTGGACTGAAATTGTCTAAAATTTAAGGTCAAACGGGCACAGAAAAATTGAGCACTTCTCTCGCTTAAGCCAAAATTCCTACCTCTTCCTATCACATTTGACGGTCAAACTTGGATTTATTTTTAACAAAACCCCTGTCGGGACATGACCTTGAGCGAACCCGTCAATCAGTCAAATAAGACTTATTTAAAATCTATTTCATACACTTTGTTTGACTACGTGCTACCCTAAATGAGAAGGTTCGCACAAGACAAAAGCCTCCTTAAAACCCGCAAAAAAACAACAATCCATCCAAGGAAAATTGAGATACGCCCCCTTACAACGACCATGCGCCCCATCTATTGCTTTCTAACTGCGGTATGATAACACCCAGTTTGACAAACTAGCAAAGATGTTTGCTTTTAGAATTGTGATCGTGTGGGTTGAAAATCACTTTTGCGAAGTTACTGTGATATACAGTTATGTTGTGCTATTGGTATTAGCAATATATGATATGTACTTGAAAGGGAAACTCACTGAGTGTTCATAGTTTATTTTAAATGATGCGTCCATGTCTGAAGCAAGCTTACGTTAGCTACGCAGTGTTATTAAGGGAAGGGTGGGAGAACATATTACCCCGATTCTGGCCTCTCTCCACTGGCTTCCTGTGCGGTTCAGAATCGATTTCAAGGTTCTCCTCTTCATTTTCAAAGCACTTAATGGGCAGGCCGCTGTTTACATTTCAGACCTCATAACCCCCTATTCTACCTCCAGGTCCCTCAGGTCATCTAACCTGGGACTCCTGGCTGTCCCACGGTCTAGGCTGAAGACCAGAGGCGACCGAGCCTTTTCTGTTGCTGCCCCTAGACTATGGAATAGCATTCCACTCTCTGTCAGAGCTGCCCCCTCCACTGCTTCGTTTAAATCCAGGCTCAAAACACACATTTATTCCTTGGCTTTCGGTACGTCATGATATGGTGCCGGTACTTTTGCACTGTGTGTATTGTTATATTAATGGGCCGCTTGTTGTATTTATATAGGCCCTATTTTATGTGTTTATACCTGTACAGCACTTTGGTCAACGTGTTGTTTTTAAATGTGCTATATAAATACATTTGATTTGATTTGATTAACGCTGTAACATGGTAGATTATAGAAACGTTTAATGTAGCCTACCCTTTGTAGACATATTTTAATGCTCAAGTTAACTTTAAGTTAGATATGGAATAATTAAACTGCTGCTAGGAGCAATAAGATCTTTCTTTCTCCTTGCTTTAAGGTTTTGTCCATATCATGGCCTTTCACTGGCTGTCTTTGATCTGTTAGGCCTATTTAAATAAAATGATATTCCAGGATTTATCAAAATGAACTGTGATGTCAATGCCTAAATTAATGGTTAATGTAACCCATTTTTGCATGTTTTCATAACAGCACTTCAGTGCACAATGACTGACCTATTTTGTCTGCTTTACAGACTAACATTACCAACAGATATTTTAGAAAACAAACAAGACCCTAACATGATCTATAGCAGATGCTTGCAAGTTTTTATAGATTTAAGGGAGTGCAATACTTAGTGTAAAGTTAACATTAGCAGTTGGCTTCCATGGAAAGAGAGGCATATGACAAGTGGATCTTAAGTTTGCCAAATGAGACATCAAATACAGGAACCAAGTGTGGAAATAAGAGGATGGGAGGTATGATGATGCGATCAATCAACTAGATTGTTTAAGAGCTGCAGATGAGACCGTCATAAACCTAAAAAAAAAGCCGTTAGAAAGACTGTTTTGGGTTGCACTGCAGGCCAAATGTCACTGTTATAGGGAGAAGGAAGGCGAGTAGAAAGTCAGGGGACTTAAGCTGTCTGTATGAGGCTGATGTAAGGATCAGTGGTGTCTGGCCAATGTTAACCTTGTGTGGTGAGCACCTGCTTATACAGAATCCTGCAGGCTTCATTGACCGACCATATGCAGGTTTTAAATGAGCAAGTTTGGTTCCGGATAGGTGAGCCTGCGGGTGCCAGAGTTCAGTTTGGTAGGTTTGTAATAGGGGGTATCCCACCTTTTAAATATAGGCCTATGGTTAGTATACTTATGCTATTCAGGAGCTTTTCATTGATCTGGTTTGCAGCATGTGTTTCAAGTTTTTTCTATATCATACATCCTAGACTGGTTGCCACAAATAAAAGAAAAACGTTAACACTTGTTTGGAAGAAAATGACCAAAGCAGCAGACCATGTCTAACCCTTTTTATTGTCTACTAAATAATTAGATTGCTTAGTATTCATTTGTTAGAAGGCCTATGGATATAATTCGGATCAGAGCTCTTGGTGAACCACATAATGCAACGTGGTCGTGATGGAAGTGAAGATGGGATCTTGGTCCAATCAACAGAATAGGCTATAGCCTACTTATGCGCTGGTTTTGTAAATCTATACATTATTTTTCTATATAAGTTTACTGTATAATAGAATGAGGTAGGCCTATCTAGTTATATTTTAGCGTGCCATGAGTTTAGACAGATCTGTCACCTAATGCGGGCTACCGGTTTGTTTGTCCGGTAGTAGTAGCCTACTAGTACTAGGCTAGAATTTTGGAGCCTGGTGCCCGCGTCCTGAAGCCGCATGTCATTTGACGCGATTGCTCCTTTCAGAGTACACATTTTAAATATTTAACCCTTTATTAAGGCAAACGATTATGTAACATGTAAAGATAATGCAAATAATAATAATTTTTGGTGGGATGAGGGGGTGCGTTTTGCACGGCCTCCCCGTTGTCACTGTATTCCACTGATGTGCACATACAGCTTGTGTTATTATTTGCATTTCGCTTAAGCAATCTGGCCAGCAGTTTTTTTTTGTTTTAGCACTCCATGCTGTTCTGGCACTCCATTCCATGCTGTTTGCTTGTTGCATTGCTAAGGCTGGTAACTTTTTGGGACAAGGTTTATGAGGTCGCTATTTAGGCTAGACTTACATAATTATCCGCTCACACATGTGAAGAGTGGCTAGCAAATGAGCAAGCTTTTAAGCTTTATGCTTAATACCGATTTGTACGCATGTACGATTTGTTCATGAGTTATATGTCAACACTGGTCCTCAATCTGATTACTTTTTACAATATAGCACGTTCACAAAAAATGATTATAACAAACAATGCAAATGTGAATTTTCTGTTGAATAGTTTACACATTTTCTGAGAGACAAACACCCATAATTAACAAAAATCCGAATAGATGTGTTCATTTAGAGCCTGCTTTAGGTGTGCATGACAACCCCAGATTATCCGGAAAACACCCCTTCTTGCACCCCCCATTCTTGTGGTCGTTATGGCGCCGCTGCTTCATCATAATTTAATGGCAGACATATACGATGACTAAGTAGCCTACTAACGTTTAGTTTTAGTTTTATTTTTGTTCTCTAAGCTCTATATGTTTGCAAATGTATAACATTTATTTAATAAGTATTAAAATCGGTCAGACTATCCACAATGACAGTAGAGCTTAAACGAAGTGGATCGAGGGTCAGCCAAATAGCGCTGTGTAAAACTCTTCCTGTAATAGCTTGGGCATTTTAACTTTATTGCATCATTTTCTTCTTTAACGTGCATTTCAACACTCTATTAATTACCAGAACCATATTGTAGCCCACACGCTACACAACATTCAGGACTGACTAAAAACATTTTTCCCCCACATAATTGTGCATATGATGTAGTTGATGGTCTCAGAACAATCAATGTATTTTGTTTGTCTTTTGTTTTTACTATTAACAAGGATGAACTCCTACCTTTCTGGGGCAGTCAGTGATTAGTTGTAGAGAGCTTTAACTATGATTGGGAGTACGTTTTTTTTGTGACGCTCATAGACCTGTTAAGACTATCTAATGATTTTCCATGAATAAACGTAATAAACCTTTTAAGTAATTGAAAGTATGTCGCTTATTATTTATAACACATGCTAGCAGTGTTATATGGATGAATATCTACCACAGCTAGACTGCAGATAAGACATTAATTTTCTTTGAGTTAATAAATATGGTTTAACAATACATTGTACTGTTGAGACTATTTGACTGGCTATAAAACGGTAAACTGTCACACTCAGCTGTGTGCGTTAATCTTGGAGCAGCTAAATTGGGAGGGCATGTCAATGTGCTCTGACATCAGCTGGCAGGTGCAGATTATTTGCCACTGACGCCAACACCCTCAGACCCTCTGCGGTGTGTAGAGCAGTATTCAATAACTGCATCACTTTAACTAATGTCTACAAATGAAACATCGAGAAAGCACAGCAAAGAGGAACACTGGTAGACACCATCATTGCACTATTTTGGCTATTTAAGTTGGCTATCAAGTTACAGCCCCTAAATTATGGAATAGCCTTCAGTCTCCTAATAGATTTGCCCCTTCTATCAAGTCCTGCCTTCGAATCATATTAGTTGTTTTCTATGCACTCGGCTCGTACATAGTATCTGTATGTATCAGAACAGTTTTCTGTTATGTTTGATATACTGCATGTGAATGTATTCTACAGCACTTTGGTCAACTCTGCTTGTTTTAAACGTGCTCTATAAATAAAATTCATTTGATTAAGTATCTTGAGAAACAGAGTACCTTCATTCTATCACAAATGAGTCACCTGGCCAAGTTGTATTCAATGCACATATTTTCGGAGGATTAGACTATTAATTGTATCTCTTTGTAAATGTGTTCGGGTTTATATTACAAGCTTTATTCAGCTGCCCTGTCCTTTGGATTGGCATGGAAGTGCGTACAGTACCCTCTGATCCAATAGGCATATTTCTTGTGAAAACTTGTTAATTAATTCTGTAAACATGACAATAATGGAGACAATATCTTAACTTCATTGCTTTACTAAATGTATTACCTTCTAAAAGCTCAATTAAAGGAATAGTTTGGTATTTTTTATTTGATTTTACTTTGTTTTTCTGAGGATGTCCTGACTCTCCCAGACAGAATTTGTATTCAATTGGGCTGTTGTGAAGATATGTAAGCTTCATTCAGCTACCCATTTAGCTACATGTGACTAATGTGGCTAATCGTAACGGTAGGAAGATATTCAAATGTGTTATGAGGTTTATGCTAACCTAATGTGATCTCATTCGCCTTTCCTAAATTACAAAAACTAGTAGTCGTCACTTTGTTTTTTACCATTGTTTAACCAGGTGAGACCAATTGAGAATGAATTATTTTTTGCAGTAGCAAAAATTGACCAACTCCAGTACTTTGCGGAGTAATAACCCTAACATGTCTTTTGATGGTGGGAGGAAAGCGGAGCACCTGGCGAGTGCTAACCACTGAGTCATTGTATTGAATAAATAAAATATATAATGGCAGGTAAGCTTACGTATTTTAGGTTAGCTTAAACAGTTATAGTTAATTATATGTACAGTGCTGCATGGAAGTATGTGAACTCCCATTGCAATTGAGTTTTTACATTTTAAAATCAAACTTTAAATCAATCAGAACCATCTTTTTTCTGTGAAATAGCAAGTTTATATTTACAAATTCCATATGGTAATGGGGAAATTGTGAAAAAATTATGGAAATTAAATGTCCTACAGAGGAGGAAAAGCAGCCCCAAATTTTTACATTCACATCGCCAAGCTTGACTTTTAGGATGAGGTTATTTTGGTGGTGGGCAGTGTAGGTTTTTCGCCATGCATAGCTGTTTGATTGTAACCAAAAAAGTAAATTTTTTACTTTTCTGTCCAGAGAATGGAGTTCCAGAACCCTGGTTAGGGCAGATGGTCCCTGGCAAAGTTGATTATTTTTTGGCTGCAGAGGCTTTTCTCTAGCAACCCTCACATGAATTTCAATTCAGTGTTATTCTTATTGTTAAAGCATGTACAGTATTTGGGCTGGCTTTTACAATATTTAATGTTTTTCTAGTGGCTCTTGGAGATATTTTGGAAGGGTGTTCAAGGGGTTTCCTCCGGGTACAGTGGTTTCCTCCCATACTCCTACCAGTGCCCTGACCAGTCACTGCCAATTCAACTGGCGTCGGTTTCTGTGTCCTATCTGTGTGAGCAAGTCTGGTGCAAAGTGGCTGCCGTGTATCACTCAGACTTAACGTTGTGTTTGATAGCTGTCGGTCCGTTCATTGTTCGTTCTGTGTACTTCAATGGCTTCCAATTTGTGTAAAGCGCTAAAAACTAAATGCAATGAATTATTATTTTTAATAATCTGACTTTAGACTTATTTTAAAAACTATTCTAGACCAGTGTTGTGCTAGTTACTGGAAATTTGTATTTAGTTACAGTTACTCGTTACCTCTTTGAAAAGTTACTAACCCTAGTAACGCATTACTTTAAGGGAGTAATCGGGAAAGTAACTTCATTACTTTTTAGATTCCCAATATACTCAAATTCTATGATGTTTAGGCTTTATTTTTTTTATCCCACACTGCTAGCTTGTGATCGTTCTGTGGTGCTTTGTATTAGCCAATTGGCCCATATATAGAAATATATTTTAAAACGGCAACACAAATCTAATGAACCAATAGTTTGTGTGTGTTTTATGCATTGCTTAGTAGACAATTCATGGTTTAACATATTTATTCTAGCCTCAAATGGCCAACCAACTCAAAACTCACGTCTTGCATTCCCTGCTGAAAATATACCCACATTCAAAGCGGACTAAATAAATGGATATCATTTTCACAAAATGATCAGCAATAAACATTATTTAAGTTTAAAGTAACAATATACTCTCACTGGCCACTTTATTAGGTACACCTTGCTAGTACCGGGTTGGACCCCCTTTGGCCTTAAGAACTGCCTTAATTCTTCGTGGCACAGACTCAACAAGGTGCTGGAAACATTCCACAGAGATTTTGGTCCACATTGACATAATAGCATCACTCAGTTGCTGCAGATTTGTCGGCTGCACATCAATGATGCGAATCTCTCGTTCAACCACATCCCAAAGGTGCTCTATTGGATTGAGATCTGGTGACTGTGGAGGCCATTTGAGTACAGTGGACTCATTGTCATGTTCAAGAAACCAGTTTGAGATGATTTGAGCTTTGTGACATGGCGCGTTATCCTGCTGGAAGTAGCCATCAGAAGATGGGTACAGTGGTCATAAAGGGATGGACATGGTCAGCAAGAATACTCGGGTAGGCTGTGGCGTTTAAACTATGCTCAATTGGTACTAAGGGGCCCAAAGTATGCCAAGAAAATATCCCCCACACCATTACACCACCACCACCAGCCTGAACCGTTGATACAAGGCAGGATGGATCTATGCTTTCATGTTGTTTACGCCAAATACTGATCCTACCGTCCGAATGTCGCAGCAGAAACCGAGACTCATCAGACCAGGCAACATTTTTCCAATCTTCTATTGTCCAATTTTGGTGAGCCCGTGCAAATTGTAGCCTCAGTTTTCTGTTCTTAGCTGACAGGAGTGGCCCCCGGTGTGGTCTTCTGCTGCTGTAGCCCATCTGCTTCAAGGTTCGACGTGTTGTGCGTTCAGAGATGGTCTTCTGCATACCTTGGTTGTAACGAGTGGTTATTTGAGTTACTGTTGCCTTTCTATCATCTTGAATCAGTCTGGCCATTCTCCTCTGACCTCTGGCATCAACAAGGCATTTTCGCCCAAAGAACTGTCGCTCACTGGATATTTTCTCTTTTTCGGAACATTCTCTGTAAACCCTAGAGATGGTTGTGCTTGAAAATCCAAGTAGATCAGCGGTTTCTGAAATGCTCAGACCAGCCCATCTGGCACCAACAATCATGCCACGTTCAAAGTCACTTAAATCACCTTTCTTCCCCATTCTGATGCTCTGTTTGAACTTCACCAGGTCGTCTTGACCATGCCTACATGCCTAAATGCATTGAGTTGCTGCCATGTGATTGGCTGATTAGATATTTGCGTTAATGAGCAGTTGAACAGGTGTACCTAATAAAGCGGCCAGTGAGTGTAGTTTCCGTACTATTTTTGTCCAAGCCACCCTCCAGATTAGCCAAGCAAATTAAGTTTTGTTTAAGCTGGTACCGCTGCTGTGACGTTAGCTATAGGTAACGTTCATAATGGCTAGCTAACAACTACAACCACTAAATATAGAGATCTTAGCAAACGTTCATTAGTAGTAGTTACCACAGTTTCCCCCAGAACCAAACGTCTGAATTTAGTGGTCCCTCGGCATTGGTAGGGACATGTCCCTTCCGTCCCGCCATAAACCTATGCCTATGCGCTAATGAACTAACTTTGACGGGGCATAAGAAGGGGGGCTATACAGAATGGTGAGTTCCCAAACTGCAGAAATATAAACAGGAAAGAGTCACTTACTGAGCATAAACAGTAAAGAGTGACCAGGAGGCAAAATATTGGTATCGGTAAAATGGGGAAAATAACAGTAGCTAGTAACAACGGCCTCTTCTTAATTTCAGTCACTGTAATTTAGTTTCTCAACTGTGAAGAATAATCTGTTGCTTTACTAGTTACCGCCAATAGTAGTTAAAATACTGTAACTTGTAACTTTATAGCGTTCCTCTCAACACTCTTCTAGAAGTAGTAATTAGGGATCTATGCAGTGAAACTGCATAGTACTAGGGGTTATGTATATAACTCAGGTTTTAATAAGGAGAGGAGGGAGACTCCTCTCTATGGGAAACGCTCTTAAGGGGATTACACAAGAAATTTGCGCTTGGTTCGCCGCGAGGTAGACGCAAAGGCCAGCGCAAATATACGTCATCAACATTATGAAATGTACTGTTGCTAAAGTAACGTTTGCAGAGGAAGCATAGACCCTGTTACTGTATCTACCTGGAATAGCAGCGTACATAAACGGTTATTTTTATGACACGTTAATTTAACCAGAAGAAACACATTGACATAAAAAAAACCACTAGGCACGGAGCAGCAAGCTAGTTTCAGAATCTCTTTGGCTACGTCACAAACAGCCGCTATCTCATTTGTTGCGCTTTGAAAGGTCAGCGGCAACCGAGGTCAAAGTTAAAATAAATGTTGTATGACACCGAGGGCGCCAATGCTCAACTCCATAGGAAACAATGGCACAGCCAGCGCAGGTTTTAATGCTGATCATGTGTGAGCACCTTTAGAGCGTGCATCATTCTCTGAACACATACCACAGCGCCTTGTAATCAACAAGGCTCATGAGACTAAGGGTCACACGCACCAGCGTCAGCTACTCTATAAATACAGTAGTAGACCTATCTCACCCCAGATTTGAATGCAGTCATCATTCAGCAATGGGGCAGACTTTGGAGAAGAGTCTCACTCCTCTCCTTATTAGAACCTGGGTTATGTACATAACCCCTTGTTCTATTACAGTCGATATGTTCGACTCCTCCCTATGGGAGGCATTAAACCACAATGACCCATAGGTTGTGAACATTGAACAACCCCTGACAACTGGAGGTCCATCCTTCACTCCAGATCGCCCACACTAAGCACTGACTGCGCCAGAGAGGGCGCCGTCACATCCAATCTGTACCAAGATACAAAGGTGAGGCGTAGCCCAGCTAGCCACAGAACAGATGTCTGAGACAGAAACATTCTTGGAAAATGCCCACGCAAGTGACAATTCCATGAGGAGAATGTGCGCGTATGGCCATAGGCGGTGCGCGTCCCATAGTGCCATAGGTTAACTGAATAGCTTGCACTAACCACTTAGCCAGTCTGGCTTTGGACAGCGCCTTCCCCATGGAATGGTGAGCAAAACAGACAAAAAACTGATCCGTGGAACGGAATCGCCTTGTCTTATCCGTGTGACAGCGCAGCGCACATACAGGGCACAGACACTTCAGGGAATGTAGATCCGTATCGTGACGGAGCCGGTGCACCTCAATAGAGTTTAAGGTGTAAGTCATGCTCAGGACCTTTGGCACAAACGCTGAGTTTGGCTTCAAGGTCATCTTGGCATCTCCGGGGGCAAACTGAGTACACGAAGAATGAACGTAGAGGGCCTGTAAATCACTGACATGCTTGGAGGCCAACAACAAAGCCGTCTTGAGTGACAACGCCTTCATACTGCAAGTCTCCATGGGCTCGAATGGAGCCAGAGACAGCCCATCTAGAACTCGAGATGCTAGGAGGGAGTGAGTGGTTTAGACACCGGGCGCAGACTGCGTACACCTCTCATGTAGCGAGACATGAGTGAATGAGCACCAAGTCTTTCCATTAAAGCCGACATGGCAAACCGACAAGGTTGCCAGGTAAACTTTGACTGTGGAAAAGCTCTGCTGTTGTCCAGTGGCCCCTGGAGGAATAACAGGATATTCCCCAGGACGTATTGGAACAACAGAAAATTCCACTGCCCGCACCAGGACTCGAACATGCGCCATGTCAAGTCATACATAGACCTAGTGGATTCTGCTCTAGCGCTCTGAATAGTGGCGACTACACTGGGGTGTAACCTGTCAGTGGTCAACCTCTGCCTTTCAGGGACCAAGGCCATAGACACCACTTCTGTGGGTCCTGCTGCCAAATCTCCCCGTTCGACTGGGACATTAAGTCCGGGCGCAGCGGGAGCAGCCAAGGCTCCACCTCCACCAGGCTGTATATAACCGCCGCCCATGGTTTGGACAACAAGAGGGGCTTACTAACATCAGCTACAGACTCTGTGACTTCACACGGGCCAGCATGGCTGGGATCAAAGCTGTAGGTCAAAATGCGTAAAGCAGCCTGTAAAGCCGTAAAGCAACACCAAATCTCTTGTACCATGTCTGGATGCAGATGCCACTCTCCAGGCAGGATTTCTCCCCGTGAGAGAAGGTCTGCGCCAATATTCAAGTGACCGGGGACATGAGTTGTCCTGCACTCCACAGCAATAGCTGCCTGGCCAACTTGTAAAGTGTCAAGGAGCGGGTCCCCCCCTGTCGATTCACAAAAGCCACTACGGTTGTGTTGTCCGTTCTGACCAACACATCCTGGTTGCCCAGCAATAGGAGAAACCGCTTCAGCATCAGGTAGATCAGGTAGACCGAGAGCAGTTCCAGGTGATTGATGTGAAGACAGCGCTGAGACGCGCCCCACACACCGCTCACCGGACGTCCCTCGCAGATGCCCCCCATCCTGTGAGGGAGGCATCTGTCGTCACTACGTGCCTGCGTACTACAGGGCCCAATAGGGTGCCCGTCATGAGCAGCGCTGTGTACCGCCAAAACCAGCGCCAAAACGCAGCGGTTGATGACCTTCAGGAATAAATCCAAACTCCTCGCGGGGTATAACACGCTGGCCACCAGCCAGCATTGTAAAGCCTGCACGTGGAGGAGACCCAGTGGGACTACTACCGTCATGGAGACCATGAGCCCCAATAGAGGCAGACAGGTCCTGACCAAAACTTGTGTGCCCTGCCGAAAACCAGCCAGAAACCTGAAAAAACGTCTGGGCGCGGTCTTGGGAGAGAAAGGCACGGTTCGGAACAGAGTGGATGGTTATTCTCAAAAACAGAACGCACTAGGAAGGAATCAGACAGCTCTTTTCGGGGTTCACCACAAAACCGAGGGAGGCTAGACAGGACAAGAGAACACTCGCGTGCGCCATCGCCTCCTCTCTCGGGCCTGCGCACAATAACCAATCGTCCAGGTAATTGTGTATACGCATACCCTGTGCCTTCAGCTGCACTAGCACAGCTTTGACGCTCTTGATAAACGTTTGGGGCGCCAGTGTGAGTCTGAAGGGGAGAACCTGGAACTCGAACACCTGACCCTTGAACGCAAACCTGATGAACTTCCTGTGTGTGGGGAGGACAAAAATGTAAAAATATGCATCCTTTAGGTCTATGGTTGTACACCAATCGGCCTGAACGATATTGCATAAGAGGCCTTTGATCGTTAGCATTTTGGACTGGAATACAGTCAATAGGCTGTTCAATTGCCTCAGGTCCAGGATAGGAGTAACCCCCCCCCCCCTTTTTTTTAGCACCAGGATATACCGCGAGTAGAACCCGTTGTGTGCCCCTGTCGGTGCCACATATCTCACAGCCCCTTTCTGTCGGAGAGAGCGTATCTCCTCTAGAATTGGGGTGAGCCAGTCTGACACAGAGGTCTCAATGATCCCCACAAACTGAGGCGGGCTGCTCCGATACTGGAATCTGTACCCACACTCTACAGTCTGTAACACCTATGCGCTCGTGGTGCTAGGGAGCCCACAACCCCGAGGGGAGAGGTGTGACCCAGCCGAGGCTTTACAGGGTTCATTTTTTGTTTAATATGTTTTTTCTGCCCACTTGGCGCCTGCAAGCTAACCGAGTGTGAGGGGAACACACACTTTATTTGATGGGAAACAATAACACTTGTCGCAGCTGGCTGAGGATGGAGTGCCTCCCCAGACAGTGTGCTAGGGACTGTATGGTGAGCCGGACCCTTACTGCCTGTGTAGTCCATGGGGTACGAGGCTGCACCGACAAGAGGCTGTTCCACGAATCAGGGCCGCTGCTGCTTCTTACGTCGGGAGGAATCAGATTAGCACCTCTTCGGTGTGACCTGATTTTTCGCCACTGGTCGAAACCCACCGGCACCTGCGGATCAGAAAACTGAGGGGCAGCACGTGGAGGGCATGCAGCCGAAGAGCCCAGTGCGGTCCAACAGTTCGTTGAGGAAAGCAGCCCTCTCTAAGCAAGGTCTTAGCAACGTCCAACCAGACGGAGCATTGCGCCACCACCGCATCTGCCATGGACCTGCCCGTTTGCGCTGCCACTCCTCTGAGGGAGTACAGGGAGAGGTCTGTAAGCATACATCTGATGTCCCACAGCTCTGAGACATGGACTTAGCCATCTTGTGCTGGACCACAGCTTGGTACGCTAGGAGAATCGAAACCACATTCACAATGAGGCCGAGGCCAAGGCCAAGGCCCTGTAGGACGCCCCAGCACAGAAAAGAGCTCTTTTCAGGGAGGCGGGCTCCCGAAGCATTCAAGGAAGTAGGTGGGGCAAGGTGCTCCGCCACTACAAGCTCCATAGGGGGTGTGTTGTCTACCCCCAACCTGGACTGGCGCACACCTCCATGACGTTATATCCAGCCAACTACACACGTGCAGAGGCTGGTCTAGACCAGAAGGGACGCAGATCCGAAAGGAAGTCCGGCATTACGGGGATGGACTTCCTCGGGGGAGGACAGACCACCGGCATGAAGCGACCATCCATGAAGGATCAGGCCAGAAGTGCCGGGGTGCACGGCCAGGGGATGACCACACAGGCGCACGCCTGGCGGTATGCCTCCCAGGTCGAGAAGGACCGGTAGCAAGACAAGCCCACCTCAGCTGGCTGAGAGAGCCCATCCGCCATCGAGTCCGTGTCCTCCGGTAAACCAGCTGACACTGCGACAAAACCTCCTTTAAGAACCTTCAGAATATAGATTGGAATAAAACTGGAAGGTTTGGTGTATGTAAGTGCTACTGAAGGGGAGATTTTGGACTCGAGCCTGAGAAAAAAAACGATTGAGAAAACCAAGTCAGAAATTGACACTAGCCAATAAGATAACGTTTTAAGGTTTAACCCCCCCCCCTTCAAACTTTCACGATTGGTTGCTGAAACAAAGGAAATTACCATATTTAGATTTGATAACATTCTGCTCTAGGAAAGGAGCTTTACAGGGATATGCTACACTGTGCATTTGTTAAACATTGCATAATAAAAACATCTCTCAAACACGCTAACGCTTGATAAACGTTACAGTTAATTTGTAGAGGCATGTCCATATTTTAGTGTAGTTTGATATTTTCACGATATCAGTGTTGAGGAAAACATGCTAAACAAGCAAAATACCCAGAAATCTGTACGAGTGGGTCTCAAAACATAATTTTTGCCTACCGGGTCTCGCCTTAACTAACACCCCACGAAGTCACCGAAGCAACAGAAGGTGAGGTACTGAGGAGGCTGTTTGCTAGCTAGCCACCACTCGGGAGCTAGCTTAGCAGTGGCCTAGCAGTAGCTAGCTAAGTGGTTAGCGATGCCCCACAGGCCCGTAGACAAAACGAGGGGGGGGGGGCACTAACCACGTTGCTGACTACAACTCGGGCCAATAGAAAACAGCAAGTCACACGTTCGAACGAGATTTATAGCACGAGCTGCTAATAGAAAGGAAAAAAACACAATGGAAACCACTTTGTTCCTGTTGTGGCCAAATTTGGGCATTCTAGCGGATGCTCCGACCTGGGATGTGGTTCAGGGGTGAGGGGACGGTCAGAGCGAGGGCCAGGTCACCAAAGAGACAGTTTGTGCCTTTTGGAGACACTGAAGGCTAGAAGTTCGGGTTAAGTCATAACATTAAGTCATGACTTGGTTTCCTGCATACGTGTCTTTAGATATGCTGATTATAAACATGTGATCCATCTTGTCCCATGGAATGATTGTTTATCTTATAGACCTATATACTCATTAGAACCTTGTCAACTAATCAGAACTTGCTATGTCGTTAGACTGATCTAACTGTAGTATTTTCTGTGTACAGACTGACTCAGACTCTGTAGTCATCAATAACATTGTGCTTGATCTTTTTATGGTTTATCCCTCTCATTAATTGGTTATTTTCTGTCATAGATTTAAATTATCCATTACAATATCCTCATCCTCGTCGCCAATTGTAATAGATAATTTCAATCTATGATGGAAAATTACCAATTAATGAGGGAGAAACCATGAAAAGATCAAGCACAATTTTATTGATGACTACGACATAGTAAGTTCTGATTAGTTGACAAGGTTCTAACGAGTATATAGGTCTATAAGATAAACAATCATTCCATTGGACAAGATGGATCACACGTTCATTATCAGCATAACTAAAGACACGTACGCAGGAAACTAAGACATGACTTAATGTTATGACTTAACCCGAACTTCTAGCCTTCAGTGTCTCCAAAAGGCACGCACCGTCTCTTTGGTGACCTGGGCCTCGCTCTGACCGTCCCCTCACCCCTGAACCACATCCCAGGCTGGAACATCCGCTAGAATGGCCAAATTTGGCCACAACATTCCTCTCCGGAGTTAACAGGCACGGCGGAAAGGAACTAGCTAGCCAACCGGGAGCTAGAAACCTCGCCTGCTGTGTTGCTACGTTAAGTAGTGCGACGGAAAGCAAAAGAAACGCCAGAGGAGCAACGTTTTTACCTTGCTAGCAAGGAGAAAACCCTCAGACCGAACTGTGTCTTCACCGACGATAAGGTTCACTAGACATGAGGACACCGACAATGTTCACACCTGGCTGAATGATGAAACTCTGGAGTGAAACTACATACAACCCTATTGTATTTGCTGGCGTTCATTATTATTATTATTATTATTATTATTATTATGTGATTGCAACAGCATGACGCGATCATATACCGTTATCACTTGGTCTTATTTTCCTTATTATTAGCCCCATTTTTCTGGCCCTATAAGTAACTTGACGTTACTTATAATGTAGCACGGAACGCATGTGTTACAGATTAACAAATTGTTTCACATCTGGGATGTCCCACAACTTTCATAAATTACGTGATAGAATTGAGGTTGGCTACTGATGTTTTTACCGAAGTGACAGAGGGATTAATTATAGAAATGTTGGGCTTAACGTTGCAGTGCGCCAGCGAGGCACGCAACCTATAGGAGTAATTATTGACTCAGAACCTGGTTTTGAATGTCAAATAAATCTTATCAGAAAAACTACATTTCTTTCATTTTAGAAATATATCTAGAATTCGCCCATTTCTATCATAAAAAAATGCAGAGGAGTTGACGCATTCTTTTATCACAAGTTGATAGACTACTGTAACATTTTATTCTCAAAGCAAGCCAATTCTAAAGCTGCAAATGGATCCGAATGTTGCAGCCAGAGTTCTTAATAGGACTACAAAGAGACATATTTTATTTCAAACAGGGTCAAAAGGAGGGAGGAGGGAAGTGAGAACTTCCGGCACCGAGTTGATTGCGTGCATGCGATGAGCATACTCACGACCAGCACGGCCATGATAATGTCTAAAGCCTGGTTCATACTTCTGCGAAGGGGCACGTAAACGTCTCTGCGTAGCTTCGCAGAGAAGGGGTTTCTGGGAAAGCGTAGCTCACCGAGGCCCGCCGACGTGTTGACGGGGAGTCCTCCCAAATCCTAACAGAATGTTGCGCGAAGCATCTTCTCAGTGCGTCAAACAATTGCTGATTGGTTGAGCAAGGTAGGAAGCAAGTAGATATTTGGTAATATTTTGGCTGCATCCAAATAAACTAAAACGCAGATGACACAATGAACTGGAGCAGATTGGCTGATTTTCAATAGCCATCGAATCATATTAGTGGTTTTCTATGCACTTAGCTTGTACATAGTATAGCCTATGTATATTGTTTGTAACTGTTTTCTGTATTGTTTGATAACTGTATGTGAATATATTGTACAGATCTTTGGTCAGCTCTGCTTGTTTTAAACGTTATCTATAAATAAACTTGATTTGATTTGATATAAGAAAATATGAACAACAGTTAGCAACCTTCGGGGTCTTTGTTTATACTTTCGCGGGACATGAACGGGAGTTTCCATGTCTGTGCTTCTACGGTTTTCTGTGCAATCTGGATTACTGAATGTGACAATGCCATCTAGTGGGCCCATTAGATTTATGTTGAAGTATGTAGGCAAACTACTGTGCGAACGTAAGCACCAAATTAATTTTACATTCGCTAACGCGCTCACGCAGAAGTATAAACCAGGCTGTAACTGTAGTACACGTACATTTCTCATGCCAATGAGCACTGGCACAATGACAATACACTCTGCATCCCCCCAAGTCTCAGTAAAGCAGCAGAAGGACTTGTAAACATATCTTACCTATAAGTTATTTCAACCGTTATATTTTACTTTAACCATCCTAGCCAGCCACTGTGTCCAAGTCAACGCATGCTGTTGATTTTGACACCATGGTCAAGATAGAGCGGTGGAGTAGTCACGGTGAAATGTACCGAAAAAAACTGCAAGCCACAGCCCTGGGAGGACCGGTTGAACAGTCGTAAGATGAGCACCTTGAGTCATTGCTTAATTTCCAGCCCAATAAACTAACCTACATATAAAAAAAACTACTTGACCGATCTAACAACTAAACTTTGAACTAGATTGTAATCTCACCTTTGGCTCTAAATGGAAAAAGACAACAGTAATATGGATAGTAATATGGATGGCACGATGCAGTAAAATAAAGAATAACCATTAAAACCAATGACACGCATTTAGCTTTGGGTGGTGTAGCTTTATTTCTATACTATGATTCCTGTAAATACATATAAAACATAATGCAGGTTCAATATCTTACAAGACTGCATTAAATGTATTTTAACGTAATGACAAAGATCATGTGTGAATACAATGTAGCGCAGTTCAGTCAGGCGATTAATTGCAAAACATAAACCATTGGCTATTTCTTTTCAAAAGTAACTGCACCTCTTTTAGGAACAGTGTTGTGCTAGTTACAGAAATGTGTATTTAGGTACAGTTACTCATTACCTCTTTAAAAAGTATTTCAGGGACCAATTGCTCCCATAAAAAAGTAATGGATTCCTAGGGTTACTAACTTTTGAGTTACCTATTTTACCCCAAGGGGCACAGTGCAAAGGACGCTAGATAAAATAGGGGATATCATATATGATTATGGATAGGAGAGATTTTGGCTACTGGAGAAACTTAAAAAAACCCAGGAGGAACCAAGAAAATCGAGGCATATACAGTATTAAGCCTGCAGTAACAGAGTAGGGAAAGATTATATTTTTTTCAGGTGGTAAGAATCCCTGCAGAGTTGGCATTGAAAGCCTGCAGGAATAGGAATTAGGGATAGGTATATCGCTCAGTTTAATAAACAAAGTTTTTTTCTAAATATCTGGCCTTGCCGAGAGCAGATAGAGGGGGGTGGCTCTGAGACGTCATTGCTCACCGTTAAGCCTTCTGGAGGTGTCGTGGGTTAAATCAAATTAAAGAAACATCTGGGATGGAGGGTGCCCACTTGAAAACCCCAATGACATAAATGCTCTCAACCCAAGTCCATTCTAAAATATTGTCTTTTGAAGTGCTCATCTTGTAATATGGCATGATGGATATTATAACATCCTACCCTGTGTATATTGAAATGCCCACACTGCTAACTTGCGATGGTTTTGTGGAACTTTGTATTAGCCAATACATACAGTACTGTGCAAACGTTTAAGGCAGGTGTGAAGTCTTTAAAGTTAAAAAAATAAACAATTATAATTTACATGTTTTTTTTTCTATCAATTCATAAAATACGAATTGAGGCACAGGGGGGCTATGCAGAACGGTGAGCTCCCTAACTGCACGCAGAAATATAAACAGGAAGGAGTGACAAGGAGGCAAAAGAAATACACATTTGTTATTAGCAAAATTCGTAAAATAACAGTAACTAGTAACAGACCCCTTACAATTTTCAGTAACTGTATTTTAGTTACTCAAATGTGAATAATAATGCATTACTTTACTAGTTACCGCGAATAATAGTGAAATTACTGTGATTTGTAACGCGTTTGTCCCAACACTGGTTAGAAATGCCTACACTGAAAATGCAGAAACCGTTGCAACACAATCACTGAATCAGAAGCTATCAAGGCTTAAAATAAACATTGCAATCACAAAGTCATTTACCTATTTGCCATATTGTTATATCGCTCGACCTCGATGTCACGAGCATGCACTTCAGCACCCACCAGCGTTGTGACGTCTAATATAGCGCCTAATAAAGATTTAGTTTTGTAGCCTGTATATAAACTAAACGACAAATTTAGGCTTTATCATTTTATTTAAAAAATTTCGGGGCCCTTAAATGACGCTAAATTTCACAGATTAAAGACTTTAGAAATTATATTTAGAGTGCTAGACAAATTACATCTGGAATCCCAACAGTGAAACTGCATAGAACCCTATTGTATTTGCTGGCGTTCATTATTATTATGTGACGCTCACATATTGTTATCGCAAAGTCATATTCTTATTATTATGTGGTGCGCCAGTCTCGTTATCGATACGTCACATCTCGTAATTGCAAAGTCATATTATTATTATGTGATTGCGTCCGTCATAAGACTGTTATCAAGTTTTATTTATAATTATTATTAGCCCCATTTCTCGGCACCTAACTACGGTTGCAGTTTTGAGCATTTCGCTTCCATTGCATTGTCAAAATGTCCGTTGGAATGCCATGGACTGCGCTTGTACACAGCTAATTAATCTGTCTTCTAGTTATTTTTTAATTGCCTCCTATACATGCTTAATTTGCCCATTGACAATGAATGGGAAGAGGGTAAGTCTTGTGGGAAGCTGGAATGAAGGACTAAGATGAATGATACCCTTGTGTATACTGCCACCTAGTGACCGCAATAAAATGTATACATGTATATGTTCCCAACATTTTATTGCGATCACTAGATGGCAGTATACACAAGGGTATGATTCATCTTGGTCCTTCATTAGGGCATGTAAACGTTTGTGAGGTCATTCATTTCAAGATATCCTAATGAATGACATAAATGCATGTAGATCAGGCCTGGGCAGTTATTTTTTATTGAGGGCCACATTACAAAATATTTTTGCCATCGCGGGCCAGTCATATTACATGATTATACATCATGCGCATGACTGTGTTGACAGATTTATCTGCTGTAAATGACATCCAGATATGCTCTTATTTTTACTTCTCTTTTACATCCATGTTCTCCTTTTGGTATGTATTTTTTATTATTAAACCTTCAATTAACTGCAGAGGGAAAATAACACATTTAGGACCATGGACAGAACTCTTGTAAACAGGTGTGCACAAACTTCACAAAAACAGAGCGAGAAGAGCTCAATATTTAAACTACTCAGTGTGAGGAGTGATGTCTATGGTCATTAACTAGAGCAGTGAAGTCAGGTATGGTTTCTGACGTCGCTTTGCGGTTAAAAGTAGGAGATCAGAATGTTTAGTAAACAGACGCCAGCAACACTTTTGGGTGGCGGAAGGAACCGAGATTTGAGTGAGAAGACGCCCAAGACTTGTTGTGTTTGAGGATGTACTAAAATATCGGGGTAAAGTATATGGTTAGGTTTTTACCGATACCCTGCTGAAAAAAATAAACTAAAAGCGAACGTATGTATTAAACAGCTAAAATGAGAGGCTGACCCGGCCTTGACAAACCGTTTTTTTTTTTGTTTAGCTAACCGTGACTCATAAACCTTGGCCCGCTTACCCTCCCATCCCTCGTTGGGGGGAAAAAAACTAATGGTCAGTCTAGCTTACTGTGGCCGTTCCTATATATTACTGCAAAAGTTACCAGGCTAACAATGCCAACGCAACGAGAAAGCAGCAAGCTGCTCGGAGAGATGGAGAGTTAACACCAAAACAAACAGCTAATTTCTTAACAAAAACTGACATCCACCCCCTCTGTTAAAACGGCCGAGGTAGCCAGAGTCAGAAACCCTATCGTTCACCCTTCTACCACAAAATGTCATGCAAGCCTCCATCATGACCGCGGCGCCCACTAAACATATAGCCAGGTTATCTGCACATTTAAACCATAAGTTAAAACAGTGGCCAGATCAGAAACAGTTTGCATGGCAGCCTATTATATTTGAAATAACTTGATATCTGATGATCGTACTTGAAAACAAGTCCATCCAACTTTTCATTCAATCTGAATTCAATCTGGAGAATGGCATGGATAATGGTGTCCTCATTAGTAACGTAATTCACTTTCATGATAAACAAACAAGTTAGATAACCTAGCTAGCTAGTTTATCGGCAGTTTTTAGTCCGTTAGCTGATTTGTTTTCATTTTTAGTTTCGTGCCCACAGAACAGCGGAACATGCCACAAAATTAGCAATATTAATAACAATAAACAAAGGCCACCCATAACACATTTAGAGGTAAGATATGATTGGTCAATTTTACTGTCAATTTAAATTGGTCTCATTTGCGCTCTTGGCGCTCTGTACATTTTCAGATTTGGGGTTAGCCCCGTTCTTCCAAGCCTGCCTTCAAAATAAATGTCCCACAACCGGTGGGAGTAATATCATTATACAAAGACAAAGGCTAGTATTCATTGGACTTTTAATTTTAATTACAAATACGTTTTTCAAAACTTAACTCGCAAATTCTTAATGTGATCTGAGCATGATTCCACGGGCCATTTTGAATCAGGTCGCGGGCCGCATATGGCCCGCAGGCCACCTTTTGCCCAGGTGTGATGTAGATTATACTGTAGAGACATCCTAACTTTGAATCTTAGCTCTGTGCAAAGGCGTTTGACAGCAGAGACTAACGTAACCGATGACGAAGAGAGAGTTAAGCAGAATAAGTTATTCAGAAAGCTTTTTACATTGCCTGAGTTAGTGTACGATGGACTCTCCATAGCTCTACATCAAGCAAGTTCATTGTAACTCCAGATTCCATCGGCATTTTGTATAAACCCCACAACATGACACTGCGTAGTGAATGTGAGTTAAATTGTGTTTGTTCAAAAGTAATTCTGGTGACTTGAATTGGACATGGCACTGGCTAATAACACGGATAGAGTGTTTCCCTGATAATGTATTCAACAGCAGCACCGCTAACCATCATAATTTGGAAAAGGAGTTAACGTTATATCCATGGAGTCTAAAACGTTAGCTAGTCTTAAGTTAAGGCACCATAAATGATAGCTTACTCTCATACTGCAAAACAGCAATAGGTTAGGACAACTCATGCTACCGTGCTTTGAAATAAGCAAACCAAAGTTAGCTAGCCGAAAGTGTGGGTTGCTAACCTAGTAAACAGTAGTACAACAGTCTCAAAGGCACCATTTAGCTTATATAGCTTGCTGCCAAACAAACTTCTATTTGTTTAATGTAGAGCCATAACGAAACATGATTGAAATGGCCAAATGCAACATTTACAAACCAATGTCAAAATTAAGACACTGGCTGAAAACGTAGGCTAGTATGGACAAACCGGCATGCAGCACAGTTTCATTCAGAACATAGGCTACTTAAAATGATAAAACGAGTAGACTATTAAACAAGCCTTGGTTTTACACTGAAGACAGTAGGCCACTGTTGATTGCATGTCTGACAGACCATCGGCATGCTTTAATCATATTTTGAAGTTTAATTAATGTGCTAGCTAGAATTAATTATTATAGTCACTATTCACGTCAACGTTATTATTTAAGACACCTCGTGCTGCATGCTTTG
Organism: Galaxias olidus; assembly: GCA_026901105.3. Lineage (NCBI taxonomy): Eukaryota > Metazoa > Chordata > Actinopteri > Galaxiiformes > Galaxiidae > Galaxias > Galaxias olidus. The sequence continues at coordinate 208,438 of JAPMUY010003166.1, forward strand.
CCTTGTTGGAGCCGTGCAAACTTCTGGCCATCTTCTTGATACATTGTGGGAGAGAACAGTAAACTAACCGTGGTAGGAGTTTATTGTGGTTAATATATTTGTAAGTGTTTGGAGTGGTCGGCTCACAATGAGTCTATGTTGGCGTTTGCACTTTTGTTCAGCGCCCCACAACCGAACAATTACATTGTGTAAGATATACTGCGTACTGAATGTGAATTCAGTTTTATTTGTTTTAAGTTACAAACAATTCTGACCAGGTGGATGTTAGCTAGCTGAAGTGTGCGTAGCTAACTGCATGAAGTCAAGCCAAGGGGAGGCAGCATAAATTATAGCTTGCTGAGCTGCAAAAGTAACTACTTTATTTGTTAACCGTGATCAATTGCTTTGTAATTGTTTTTTGTTGGATTTGACCGTTTCAATGTCAAAATGCAGAGACTGGCTGATAACAGTTTCATTAAGATTATTTAAATCTTAATAAAATGTATCTATGTAAATGGTAAAACAATCAGCATTAAACAAGCATTTACACTGAAGACAGTGGACTACTGCTGACTTAACATCTGCAGCGGTGTCTACGCAAGTCTTTCCTGCAGAGCCTCATTCAAGCCTGCAGGAGAGTAGGGAAAGATCATCTTCTTTTCAGGTGGTAAGTATCCCTGCAGAGTTGGCCTGCAGGAATAGGTAATAGGGATAGATATAGGGATATCTCTCGGAATAAACAACTTTTTTTTCTTTCTTAATATCTGGCCGTGCCGAGAGCGGATATAGAGGGGGGTGGCTCTGAGACGTCATTGCTCACCGTTAAGTCTTCTGGAGGTGTTGTGGGCTCAAATTAATGAAACATTCGGGATGGAGGGTGCCCACTTGAAAACCCCAATGACATACAGTGCTGTGCAAAAGTATTTGCCCCCTTACATATTTCTTGTTTTTGCTTTTTTGTCACACTTAAATGTTTCAGATCATCAAACAAATTTTAATATCAGACAAAGATAACCTGAGTCAATACAAAAAGCTGTTTTTAAATGATGATTTCATTTATTAAGGGAAAAAAGCTATCCAAACCAATCTGGCCCTATGTGAAAAAGTAATTGCCCCCCCTTGTTAAATCATGAATTAACTGTGATTAACCATATTTTTTGGAAAGCTGAGTTCAATTTCACTAGCCACACCCAGGCCTGATTACTGTCAGGTTCTATTTAAGTGATTTCTTGATTCTACAGTTCTGTCTGACAACATGCAGTAGGGTAAAAGATCTCAAAAAGCAACACATCATGCCCCGATCTGAAGAAATTCAAGAACAGATGAGAAACAAAGTCATTGACATCTATCAGTCTGGAAAGGGTTACAAAGCCATTTCTAAGGCTTTGGGACTCCAGCGAACCACAGTGAGAGCCATTATCCACAAATGGAGAAAACATGGAACAGTGGTGAACCTTCCCAGGAGTGGCCGGCCTACCAAAATTACTCCAAGAGGGCATTGACTCATCCAGGAGATCACCAAAGAACCCAGAACAACATCTAAAGCACCGCAGGCCTCACTTGCCTCAGTTAAGGTCAGTGTTCATGATTCAACAATAAGAAAGAGACTGGGCAAACATGGTATCCATGGGAGAGTTCCAAGGCGAAAACCACTGCTGACCAAAAAACTCAAAGGCCCGTCTCACATTTGCCAAAAAACATCGATGATCCCCAAGACTTGGGAAAATATTCTGTGGACTGACGAGACAAAAGTGGAACTTTTTGAAAGGTGTGCGTCCCATTACATCTGGTGTAAAACTAACACAGCATTACAGGAAAAGAACATCATACCGACAGTCAAACATGGTGGTGGTAGTGTGATGGTCTGGGGCTGCTTTGCTGCTTCAGAACCTGGGCGACTTGCCGTAATTGATGGAACCATGAATTCTGCTCTCTACCAGAAAATCCTGAAGGAGAATGTCAGGCCATCAGTTCGTGACCTTAAGCTCAAGCGCACTTGGGTTATGCAGCAGGACAATAATCCGAAGCACACCAGCAGATCCACCTCTGAATGGCTCAAAAAACCCAAAATGAAGGTTTTAGAGCAGCCTAGTCAAAATCCGGACTTAAATCCGATTGAGATGCTGTGGCATGACCTTAAACAAGCCGTTCATGCTCGAAAACCCGCCAATGTGGCTGAATTAAAACAATTATGCAAAGAAGAGTGGGCCAAAATTCCTCCACAGCGATGTGAAAGACTCATTGCCAGTTATCGCAAACGCTTGATTGCAGTTGTTGCCGCCAAGGGTGACACAAGCAGTTATTAGGTTTAGGGGGCAATTACTTTTTCACATAGGGCCAGGTTGGTTTGGATAACTTTTTTTCCCTTAATAAATGAAATCATCATTTAAAAACTGCATTTTGTATTCCCTCAGGTTGTCTTTGTCTGATATAAATATTTGTTTGATGATCTGAAAAATGTAAGTGTGACAAAGAAGCAAAAACAGAAGAAATCTGTAAGGGGGCAAATACTTTTGCACAGCACTGTATCTGCTCTCAACCCAAGTACATTCTAAAATATTGTCTTTTGAAGTGCTCCTCTTGGAGTATGGCATAATGGATATTATAACATCCTATCCTGTGCATTCTGGAGAAAAAAAAATTCACAATATTGCAACGTTTAAAGGGACCATATTATGCAAATTTTCAGGTTCATACCCTTATTTAGGAGTTCTACTAGAATAGGTTCACGCATTTTAATGTTCAATAAACTATTTATTTTATCTAAACTGCCTGAATCTGCAGCACCTCTATTCACCCTAGTCTGAAACGTTTTAGCCCCTGTCTCTTTAAGCCCCCCCCCCCCCCCTCTCCCCTCTCCCAACGAGCCAAGTCTGCTCTAATTTGTCAGCTGGCCAAACAAAGGGAATTTGCCTTTGCGCTGACAAAAGCAAGGTTTTCTCGACATGGCGAAACCACCCGGCCTCCGCTCTGACTGGCTCTGGTTGAGGGCGTGCCAAACATTATTCAAATGTGTGACTTAGTGACGTAGATAGGTTACGGAATAAAACACTGGACTACAAATGAGGCGTTTTAGGCAGTTCAAGAGCAGTGTTTTCTGTGAGAGAGTAGCTCCCTTTGGCGTGGACTATGGAGTTTGTAACTTTTCAGACCTTTTACATGCACAAAAAGCTATATAACATACTAAAGGAAAGGGAAAAACCCAAAAAGCATAATAGGTCCCCTTTAAAGAAATACAATACATTGCAACATAGTGCAAATACTTACATTTACATTTCACTAATTAACTAGCTTTTTGTCTCAATAAGCATAGTATTCTGAAAATATGTAATATTTTACAATAATAGTATAGTAATATGGATTTATTTAGTAATATTTTTCAAAAAACGATTATTGAGTATTGTTTGTTGATGAGTAGTACAGAAGCCTACCTTCAGTCAATGTGCAGATGTTACAGATGCAGTTGAATAACTGGCGTATACATGCTGAAGAAAGCAATTCAAATGTTTATTTGGGTGAACTATCCGTTGGTGTATCACTCAATGTCATGGTATTTTGTTGTCATGGAGTTTTTAGAACTTTTTCTGAACTCAAAAAGTATAAATGATTTTAAGATGAAACTTTGCAACTTTAATCAGTATGCTCTCTTGAGTATGTACATACCTCAATAATTTCTGTACAATGAACGGTCACTGAGCTACAACTTGACTGTAAGTCTATGGGAGAGGCACTAAAACTGTAAAAATGTCAAAATTATGGGATGGATCCATATGATATTTGGTATGTTGGCTAAGCTGGCCAAGATGAGCGATATGCAGTTGGAGCGGTGTTTGTAACATAAAAGCTGACAAAGATGCTCTGTTAAGCATTTTTGATTGTAGCTCATACATCCCATAATATTTTCTGCAATTGTTTACGTTGCATGATCCAGCATGTTAAGCTGAGCATTTTGATGTATGAACTGTGTTTCTCATTAAAACTCAGTGAGATAATCCAGGTTAAATTGTATTTGCATTTCTGCATAATTATGAAACTATACATTATATAAAAAAACTGTATAAGATTCCAATGCACCATAGTGAACCTAACATTTTGACATTAGAACCGTATATGCGTAAAATAATGTGTAGGAGGAGTAGCGTTTCAGCAGACCTCTAAAAAGCATGTTTATTAATAATTTAAAATACATAATTACAAATGAGAAATTTTGAAAAAGCACACATCTGCGTACCAAGACGCATGTTTTGATATGTGAACCGCATGTACGATTGCTGTGATCTGTGATGACGATCAAAAAAGTGTGAAAATTTGCCATTTTTTGCTGTTTATTAAATATTGTATTAATATCTTACCTTAAATTATGTCACAGTATAAAAAGCAAACAACTACGGATCAGGACGCACGTCTTAATGTATGAACCGTATGTGTGGCATGTATGGTTATTGAGATACGGCTTCGGGGGAAAAACACGGAAAAAAAATCGAACTAGAAATGCATTTTCACGAGAAAATGCGGATGTGATTGCCTTTCCACCATCAGCGACCAGGCAGTGTGGGTGGCCAGCCCCGTAAAATAACCGCTGCAGTACTACTATGTCCTCGTGTGTTGGTGGACAGCGCTGAACTGAACACAAGTATAAACGCCCACTTGTTGGGTATAATTAGAAGTCAGATATAAGTTTAATATATACAAGTTTGGCTGGTCTACGTCAATTAGTCTGTGAGTAACAGAAATGCAAAAAGTATTGCAACCGTTCCCGGTCTCCCCTACGTCCAGCTCAACCTTATTATTAAGGCATCTGCCGATCGTATCACAAGTGGACAGCGCTGCAGACATAAAATCAGCAGTAGTTTATTGTCTTAATGCTTGTTCAATACTGATTATTTTACCATTGAAATACATTTTAAATCATTTTAATTAAACTGTGCTGCCGCTTGTTTAAATAGCCTATGTTTATCAGCCAGTCTGTTCATTCTGACACTTCTTATATTGTTGGATTTGGTCGTTTCAATCGTGCTACGGTGCCAAATAAAGGAGCAAATTTTGCAGCAAGCAATTATTTATGGTGCCTTTTAGGGTATAATAGTTAGCTACACACACTTCTGCTCGCTAACCTCCACTAAACAAATACAATTCACATGCAATAAACAGCAGTATAACCACACATAACCACAGCATAACAAACTCGTTGTTCATGGTAGGCTATTCCCACTACGTCTGGCTAAGCACGTAGCGTGAGATGTCCTAACCTAATGCTAGTTTGCAGTCTTAGCAGTAAGCTATCATTTATGGTGCCTTAACTTAAGACTAGCTAATGTTTGACTCCATGGAAATAAAGTTAACATCCAAATTGTGAAGGTTAGTGTTCTCTAAATATAATTAAAAAAAATAAACTGCACAGCTGTTGAATGCCTTATGGAAACACTTGATAGGGTTATAAGCCACTATCCAATTCAAGTCACCACAATTCTTTTTTAACGTTAAACAAATACAACTTAATTCACATTCAGTACGCAGTGTCTTACAATTAGCCCAAGTGCCGGTGGATAACCTTGCTTGATGTAGAGCTATGGAGAGTCCACTAACTCGGGCGATGTAAAAAGCTTTATGAAGAACTAATTCTGCTTTAACTCTCTCTCTCCCTTTGCGCTGATCATCGCAGTTATTTGTTTCGTTAATCTCTGTAGTCAAACGCCTTTGCACAGAGCCAAGATTCAAAGTGAGGAAGTCTCCGTGGCCTTCAATGGTGTAATTTAGCTGCAGTTTCTCAAAGTTATTCACACTGTGGCCATATAACGAGACTAATCACATTGTAGATGAAGAATCATACCCTTGTGTATACTACCATCTAGTGACCGCAATAAAATGCTGGTTAACATACAAGTTAACAGTTATTACTGTCACTAGATGGCAGTATACACAAGGGTATGACTCAAGGGTATTATCTTGGTCCTTCATACCAGCTCCCCTCAAGGCTTTCCCTCTTCCCATTCATTGTCTATGGGCAAATTAAGCGTGTAAAAGAGGCAATTAAAAAATAACTAGTGGGCAGATTAATTAGCTGTGCAGTCCGTGGCATTTGAACGGACATTTTGGCGTTGCAATGGAAGCCAAATGTTCAAAACTGCGACCGTAGTTTGGTGCCGAAAAATGGGGCTAATAATAACTAGAAAAAAATGTAATGTAAACAGCTTTTGAATTTGAATATAGACGCAGAATGCCCACTGCAGCATGTGAAAATGCAAATGGGATTTAATGCATTTTCATTTACATTTTGTCTCAAATAACACATACAAATGTGGAAAGTGATAATGCTATTGTGGAGTTGCATTTTCAAGTTTACATTTTCATTTGAATAAAGTCCCTTATGGGCTTCCACAGAAATGTATTAAGCAACTTCTGAAGAAATGTATAAAGAAAATAATTCAGAAGTAAAAAAGTAAATTGGAAATATATAGGAGGGGAAAGGCAAAAATGTAAAAGGAAATGTAAGAAGTGTAGTGAAATGTAAACCAACGGACAACTTGTCCACCTTTATTCAAACAAAAAACTAAGTTTCAGGACTTTCCAACTTCACACAACTAACTAAGTTTCAGAACTTTACCACTAAAACCACGGCCAACTTTGGTCCAGCTGCAACCCCGGCCTAGGATCAAATTCATTCATTGCCACAGCTCCGCTTATCTTTGGATAATGTAGGAATGTAAACTCATGCTATTTGTAACATTGAGCGTTTTGATGCGAGAGCCTAAACAACTTTAGTAACTGCTGTGTTGTGTTTTACCATAATTTGTCAAACTGTTTAAGTATGTTTAGCGACTAACCCTATTGTTGAATATCTACTGACCCATTTTAGTTTATTAATGTTATCATTTAGTCAGTCTTTGTAGTAACATACTAGGTTAGTAAATTAATAGAATTGCTTTGCATTTAAACCCAGCTGTGTCTTTTTGTTTTCATACAATCATTTATTCACGTAACAAAAAAGACTTCACTACTTCAGAATTGACATTGAAAACGTTAACTATTACATTATTAAATTAATGATAAAGATTCGGTTTCCCACTAAGCCATGCTTTAGTTAAATTCAGTGTGGTGGTGCTCCACATAGGTAATTATACTTAATCACCTTGATCAATTATCAATTAATTCATAAGTTAATATTATAATCTATGAAACTTGTAAAGCGTAATGTACACTGAAGAAGTAAGCCCAAATCCCCTCCGTGAGTCAGGGCGTGAGAGTGCAACTGCCTCATCCACAAGCTCACGTTGGTGAAGGAGTGGGCTCGTTATCTAGCCAGCTAGTCTAGCACAGTGCAGTGGTTCTCCAATGCTTTTGACACAAGGTTGTAAGGAACACCACACCAGACAGCTACTGTCAAAAACAGCAGCCAGCTCCTCAAGAAATAATTTCGTCCAACTCAGAACATTTATCTTTTCCTTACTCAATTTCCACATTATCAGTAATAAGTATATGTAACCCCATAGTAGAAAAACGAATCAATATAATTGCATAGTTTCTTAACAATAAAAACTTTTCTCAAGTCACATAAACAAAAATGTTAGCAAAAATGTCAGTGTGTGTGTAGGCCAGAGATGGGGACTCGAGTGTGCGACTTGGACTCGAGTTGCACTTAAGTCGCTCAAAAAATTACTTCCCTCTGATGTTCCCTCTAAGCTGCAAGCGGGCGCGCAGATCAGTTGATAGACCCACGCACAACATTTTTCAAGTTGCGCAGAAATTGATATTAACTTATAACTGATGAGTTTAATAATGCTTTCTTATTCATGTTTAAGTGATGTACTTGCTGGAAAACACTTTAAACTTTAACAGAGGAAATCAGTAAAAGAAATAATATTTTGAGACCCAAGGAGCGAGAAGGAGAGAGCTCTCTCGGGTCTCTGCAACTCCGCAGACTGCGAGTTATAGACGTAGCAAGAGAATGAAAGAGTGTACGGATTGGTCTCTCTTTGTGCTAACTAGACCTATCAGATTTATTTTTGGGCGGGCTTTATGCTATGACAATGCTTTCATTGTCCGTCAATTCAGTTTAAAGTTATGCTGTGTTCAGAATCGCATACTATGCGTCGTTAACATTCTAAACATGCCGGGAAATTAGTTCAAATTGAGAATGTGAAGTATGCATAGTAGGGGATTCCAAACACAGCATTAGTGTCCTGCAGCGCCATGGCAGAGTGTTTGAAAAAATGCACTTCACCCAAGACTACACGAAAGTGTAGAAGTTGCTCACTGTTTGCAACAGAGATTTTTCTATTGCCCATGGTGGAAAAAATTACCGTAAGAGACATGTTAAAGTGAGTTTATAGGTGCCATTTGGTAATTAACATAGCTAACAGTATTTAAACTAGCTGCAAAGGGGCTACTCTATTGATGTCCTATGTGATGATGCCAAATTCCCTGTTGACTTGCTTAAAGTTGTAGGCTAACAGAATAAAAAAAACATCCATGAGTTGAATAATATAATAATTGTTATAACACGGCTTAACACGTTTCTTAAATTACTCAGAGCTGAATTTATGAGTATGCGCTCAGAGACAAATATTTGCTCAGCTCTGGTCTAAATTAGAGGGAACATTGCTTGAGACTTCACTTGGACTCGTCCCCAAAAGACTCGAGGCTCGACTCGGACTCGTGAATAACCTTTATTCTATTATATAATTTTGGGCTCTTTCAACATTCAGAAAATGTCTTGCGGCTGACAAGCTGAATGTAACATCTGCTGTATAAAAATAAAGGATTCTGGATTGCGTGCATCAAACTTTAGCAGGCACCTGCAAACGCACCCAGATGTTAGCAACTATAAATGCCTTTCCACGAGAAAATGCGGATGTGATTGCGTTTCCACCATCAGCGACCAGGCAGTACGGGTGGCCAGCCCCCTAAAATAACCGTTGCAGCACTACTACGTCCTCGTGTGTTGGTAGACAGCGCTGAACTGAAGACAAGTGTAAATGCCCACTTGCGGCCAGTTGCAAGATCTGACTTCTTCCATTCATATAAATATTGTGAACTATATGCCATATGTAGTCAACTATAAATTGTATGGGTAATTAGAAGACAGATATAAGTTTAATATATACAAGTTTGGCTGGTCTATGTCATTTAGTCTGAGTAACAGAGACATGCAAAAAGTATTGCAACCGTCCCCAGTCTCCCCTATATCCTGGTGTTTGGTCAACCTTCGTTTTAAGGCATCTGGCAATCATATCACAAGTGGACAGCGCTGCAGACATAAAATCAACAGTAGTCTATTGTCTTAAGTCTTAATGCTTGTTCAATACTGATTATTGTACCATTGAAATGCATTTTAAATAATCTTAATGAAACTATGCTGACGCCTGTTTAAATAGCCTGCGTGTATCAGCAGTCTGTTCATTCTGTTGCTGCTTTGTATTGTTGGATACGGCCGTTTCCATCGAGCTACAGTAACAAGTAAAGGAGTTAGTTTTGCAGCAAGCAATTATTTATGGTGCATTTCAGGGTATAACAGTTAGCTACGCACACTTCAGCTAGGTAACGTCCACTTAAACAAATATAATTAAACTTCAAAAGATGATAAAAGCATGTTGATAGTCTGTCAGACCAGGGCTTTTTCTTTTTTTTGGTGGTAGCACTGGTGCTAGCAAACAAAAAATTTCAGTAGCTAAGAGAAACATTTAGTAGCACACGGGTGGACAATTCAGTCAAAAAATACCGAGAAGGGGGAGGCTGCAGACCTGGAGCCTAGACACTCTCAGTCCTCTAGACACTCTCAGTCCCCTTGGACACTCTCAGTCCCCTGCCATATACGTATCGTCCAGTTGGTGGCGGTAATTCACCTTAAACTGGTTTGCGAACTAAAGAACAAAAAAGAGGTCGAAGAAGATACACACGCTACACAAGTTAGAGGTATGCTAATTCCTAGGTAATGCTAAAAATTACCTAGACATCCAGTCACCTTAGACAGCCACAGGCGCCATGCCGTTTAGAACACTGACAGAAAACCGGATTTAAAGTTATTTAGCTTTACTTTGCGATTGTTTAGTGAATTAAAATAAACATATTAAGATATGAGATGAAGTATGCTGCAGCAGTCGATACGTATACATTGATATTAACCCTCTGTAGACTGACCAATATGAGATATGCTGCACTGATTGTACAATGTAATGAAAAGCACTTTGCTATTGATTAAAAAGGCTGCATTAGGGTTTTAGCATATAGTTATATCCACTTATGTTTTTTTCAAACACAGGAGCCAAGTGCAATTGAGTGATCCATGTACTTTCAGTTGTTCAGAATTGATATATAAACGTTCATTTAAAATATATAACCCCTGAAGACATACAGTGTAATGATATGCACCATTGATTAAATGTCTGCTGTACAACTCACTATTGTTTGTCATACATCTACAGAACAGAATTCTACATAGCATTTAACGAAGACAAATAATTCACCCCTTTCTGAAATAAAAAGGAAAAAAGAGAATTTTTTTGTGAGCCATGAACTGTTTATTAAAACTCGGGAATCTACTCCTGGCCCTCGCCTCTCTTCTTCAAGATTTGTTAATTTTTTTTAATCAAATTCCTCTTGTTCACTAAAGGAAAAAAAAGTTGGAAAGAAAATGGTTATTTGTAAATAATGGCAGGTTGTCAATGTTTAATCATTATTTCCTTTATAGAGACCCTTATGTCAATGACTGGTCCTGTAACAAATGTGTTCTCAGCATCCAGGATGGACACATTTCCGGTGACAGCAAGGGCACATATGATGGACTACCAGAGAAATAATTCAGATAGATCGTACCCCAAATAAACAAAGTATAATTGAACATATTCAGTTAACAATATCGATGACTTCAGCTAAAATAAACTTTCATGCCCACTAATTATAGTTGCTAACGTACTTAACTCGGCTAGTACTGCGTTGGAGATAATGCATGGTGCAACTTAAAAACGTTGAAATCACGAGATATATCGTAATAAATTGATATAATCCCTCAGCGAGTTTCTTTAAATAACCCATACTAACATTACAGGACTGCTTAACAATAATATTAGTAAATACATTTTATAGGAATTAGCATACCTCTAACTTGTGTGTAGATTCTTCTTCTTCGTCTTCGACTTCTTTTTTGTTCTTTATTTCGCAAACCAGTTTAATGTGAATTACCACCACCAACTGGACGATACGTATAAACTGGCAGGGGACTGAGAGTGTCTAAGGGGACGGAGAATGTCTAAGGGGACTGAGAGTGTCTTGGCTCCAGGTCTGCAGCCTCCCCCTATAGAAAATACCTGATTTACTTTTTGGGGGAGTGGCATAGGCTAACCAGATGTGTTCCTGTCAAAGCAATGCCCCTGCAGATAACGTTTTCGAGGCACTCCTGCTGTAATCTTGACTATAGTAGGCCTATATAGGGAAGACCAGACCACCCCATACAAAAGGGTGATTCTCGTAAAATGGATATCTTTGGAAACGTGTTACGTGCATTTGGGGAAAATCCAAACATCCTCAGGTTCATTTTGAGACCCATGAAATCGAGTTGCCCTGAACTTTGACCTCTCTATGCCTTTTACAATGACTTGAATAATAAAAATAATTTTTGACTTGCAGAACGTTGGGAAAATCCCATAGGTTCCAATGGTATTTTAGAAAATGCTCGTCATCTTCTACCTCAGATGTCGAAAACTGTTTATGTTCAGATTTAGATGAAACTTTTATTGTGTATACCAGAGGCTTTGAATTGGATTTTAAAATGACTGAAATCGAGTTGCCCTTATTATATTCAGGCATGTAGGTGAAGCAAACAAAACTCTTGAGATAATTTACAACAACTTTCCGTTTACCTATCAGAATAAAATTTTATCAGCTGGAGGCACACATGTTCACTACAAGAATTAATGTATGGTTTGTTTCACATAATATTAGTTAATCGCCTAGTTATATTAAAATGAACAGGGTGATAGCAGTCGGTTCCGTTTGGTGATTTAGAACGCAAGCTTCACTGTAGCCCTAAAAAGGAGTAGCATCTAGCTGCAGTATCGGAGGCTCCAGTTTCAGGACCCCAGTTCTAGGACCCTAGTTTTGTGACAGCGCCACCTATCGAATTGGATGACCATTCAATTTCTTCAAATGGACACATCGACAACTCTTTAAGAGTGTGAGTACTGACTGAACGTGAATAAAGGTTTATTTGTTCTGAAATTTTAAAAGTTCAAAGCAATGTTGATGTATTGAATAACTGGACAGCAAGTCAGCTAGCTAAATATGTGTCTTGCTACCTATTATTTTAGATTTTAATATAGCCAACCGCTGTTTTCAAAAAGCTAATAATACAATCTTATGGCCAAATTTGACAATAGTTAACTTTTTTTTGTACCGTACTCTCTGCCTTTACATGTTAAGTCGTTTACCTAAATGAAGGCTACAGTGCTAAAAACCTTTACCACCACTTCCGGTTTAGGACGAATTAATATGGCAACACAAATTCCATAGCTCCATAGGTGTCTATTCCAAAACTAGCTCAGTAAAATATTGAACCCATTGCAAGATCACTCAAAATATTTGTACATATTATCTGTTTATTTATCCTATTTCACGACAATTAACAGGCGTAGTTTCCCCTTGAAATACTGTCCTTTTCCCTGCCTCCCCCCACACAGTTCTCGCCCAATCATGCTTGGCAATGTCACCGCTCTCTGCCCAACAAGCTCTGCATTCAATTTATAATGGTCATTCAATGGAAAAGCAATTCACTTCAAATTTATTAGGATTTTTTTTTCATTATTGAACCAGAGTTGGGGCTCAAAAGATGAAAGCACTGAATCCACTCAGTCTACTTTGTACCCATCAACATGGACCAACGGCATGGAAAGGGTGTATGTGCGGTTTTATGTTTGAGCGTGTCATGGCTTGCGTAAAAGCAACATCCGCCACAAAGAACATCTGCTCTGCAAGGGGGTGCATTTGAATTTTGACGGTCCGGAACTATTCATGGCGAACTTCCAGGCAGCCTTGAGTGTGCACCAGCTCCGGTGATTCCAGGGTCATCTCATCCAAAAGGCTCTTTTAAGAGCCACCCATATTCTCAATAAACAAACATTTCTTTCAAAAGCTAATTTCCTTGATTGGCTGCGAAGGCCTTAATAGGCTAGGCTACGAAATGTCCTATTATGAAGGATTTTGATTACTGGTATAGATTACATGAAGTGCAGTAAATGTATAAGTTTTGAAATGGTAAGTTGCAGGGAAAGGCATCCGGGCAAACTTATTTATTTACGCTACCGTTCTCCCATCACCAATAATGCAACCCCCCTCACCACCAAGGTCTCTCGCCCACTACACATGCCTATATGCTGACGTCACCGCTCTCTTCCCAAAAACCTCTAACCAATTAAAAAAGTTTCCCATCACCCTTAATCGTCTTACCAATGCAAAACGTGCCCTCCAAGAAGTCTCAGTGGTTAAGTGTAATTATAGTAATTATTAAATAGTTATATTTTATTGAAAATCAGCTGGCATGCAACGCACTAAAAATACTTCAATACTCTATTAGGAAGGTCAAATATGATGTAACCATTAACGTCCCCAATAGTTATTGTGTAGAAAAAACTTAAGATGTACATTTTTAATGTGTAATATATTTGAAAATGTTCATTTGACCAATTGGGCTCTCTCTTTTTCAAGATGCATACAACAATCCAAAAGGGCAAATCCTTCACTGAAATAAAAAGATGCACCAGATGCTGCACTGAGTTCCACTGCCCTTTCTGCAACTCAACTTTGTTTCAACCAACAAAGTTGAGTATGGGCAGAACCCATTTAGAGAGCCACTGCAACCGTGCAGTTCTCCATGGAAGTAAAGTTTTGCATACATACTCTCAATAAATACAAATTATTTTTACAATGTGACTGTCTGTTAAAAGTAGCCTGAATGTTGTGATTAATTCCATTTGAGCAATGAATTCAAAAAAAGTCCCTCTCTGATTTGTTTGTGACGACCAAATACTTGATTCAGATTTGGGATATTCAACTGTTTCATAATTTTATTCCCCTATTAGTATGAGCTAGTACATGACAATTGTTTTTATTTAGCTGATTTGGCACCATAGCTACTATACGTTGCCAAGTATATCCAACATATGCATGTAAACGAAGAATGCTTTTTTGACATAAATCTGGCGCTATACTTCCTAAAACTGCACTTGGCGATTTGACAAGCCAAGTCTTTTGCGATGACATGCAACGAATTCAGCTGCCTTGCAACTACTAGTTCACACCGCTGCTACTTTTGTCTGCGACGCAAATTGTAACTTGCTTGTTTGGAGGGTGACGCTGTAAGCAGGTATTTTACCTAGGAGTGTGCACGCGAGGTGATTGACAGGCAGGTAGCACTTACTTCTTGCAAAAACTCTCCTGATTGGTTGTGGATAGGCAGGCGTCCCTAGATTTTTTAAAAACTGAAAAAAGGCCCCGGGCGCTCATACATAGAGCACCTTTTATCTGAGCATTTCGTTTAATGATATCCTCCAGGAGGTATACGTTTATGTTATGAACGTAAAAAAAAACACCATTTCGGCTCAACTAAGCCCTGCCATTCCAGCTCAACCAAGCCCTGCCATTCCAGCTCAACCAAGCCCTGCCATTCCAGCTCAACTAAGCCCTGCCATTTCAGCTCAACTAAAGCCCTGCCATTTCAGCTCAACTAAGCCCTGCCATTTCAGCTCAACCAAGCCCTTCCATTCCAGCTCAACTAAGCCCTGCCATTTCAGCTCAACCAACCCCCACCATCCCAGTTCTAACAACCCTCACTGGGTCAACCACCAAAAGGTGAGTGATTAGAAGGGTTGGTGTAAAGCCAGTATTACAGAAAAGTTGTCCCATCTTGTCATGGCACCAGTACTTCTCTGCATGTCCAAAGTGAAATATGAGGGTAAAATCAACATGTTTCCTGTGAATCCTCAATTTTGTACCTTAGTTTTGCACCGGTTTCATGTGCAGGAGAAGAGCGAAAAGAATATTGGTTAACCTATATTGGTTATTGGTACCTGATTGGTTAACGCCCAGCAAACTTCACTTGGAATTTGCATACAGTAGAGAAAATGTGAACTTTCGGTTACCTTTCCAACCGCTCCTTCGCTCCGGCTTGCGTCGCCACCAGTCTCAAGATGACGGTTGCCTTCCCAGCACCTCTCTCCATTGAAAATGAATGGTGAGAGGTGATTTGCCGTACGACGCCGCTTTTGCTGTGCATTGTACGTTAGCCTTCTCTAGGCTACGTTACCCGCCGCCTATGGTTGAAGTCTTTGCCGGAAAATTTGTTCATATTTAGTATGCTAATGATGCATACTAGGCAATTACGAACATAGCATCAACGTACAAATTTAAACAGGTGCTATTTTTAAATATCTCATTGATTGTGATAGAGGGAGACTACCGTTATAAGCACCTCACAGCGGAGGCAGATGCTTTTTTATTGATAGTTAAGCGGCCATGAACCATCCCTAAATTGTAGGGTAACAGGTTGGCACGACTTTCAAGGGTACTATACCGAAAGTCCTTGGTGGAAATGAGCATCTAGTGACACTGTGCAGCAGAGGGTCTGCTTCAGAGCCTTAGCGATGGGTCGTTGGCAAATGATTCGTTTTTTTTTAACAAACAAAATTAACTGAATCCTCTTGCAAAACAATTTGTTTGAGTCACTGCCTTCCACCAATAGCTACTGCTAGAAGCCGTTCTCGAACGAACCTAAAGAACTGGCGGAAATGGTTCAGCACCATTTCCTACAGTTCTTTAGTTCCTTTGATTTGTTCAGTGTTTTTATTTCATTCTGGACGGAGATGTTCTTCCTTAACTTGATTTCAAACCTTTAATGTTTTAGCTTACTATATTTTGTGGAGCGTTGTTGATTATAAAGTTTGTCGGACTGTGTTTGTCTTTGTCTGCACATTAAAAAAAATATGTTCTCATCCCGACTAGGGTCAGTCTTGTATCTAGGCTGTAGCTGAGTAGAATTAAGATATAGGCTAGTGACAGATACGTTCTGAATTCATTGTTTTAAGAATTTTCAAAGAACATTTTTAAAGACATAAAGGTTGTGGCAAGTTCATTTTCTGGTGAGGGCGCATCCATGTTTGGTTATGTGTAATCAATTCATCCATTGCCTGCCGAGTGAAATGCGGTGTTCCCAAAGTGGAGATTGGGATAGTCGGTCAAAGGCTGTATACAATCTAGACAAACATCCTGATTTTATCTTAGGTATAAATGCATTTTATATTGCACAGCGTTGTCCTTGGTCTTGTGATATAGGGGTAGGGCTTAGCCCTCAAAACTGAGATTTTCCAGAAGCGCACTTGAAACCGAGGGTTATGAGAAATCTCCCAGAAAGCCTTGCGAATCACCGGCAAGATGGTGGCGAAGTAAATAAAGAAAACCACAAATGTAAGTATTCAGAATAAATAAAAAATTTAGAAAATTACAACCCTCGCACTGTTAGTTAAATAACGTTTCAATGTATTATAGACCTTTTCTTTATAACAAGAATGACAAAAAAAGATTGCTAGTTGGCTAATGTTTCTAGCTAGTTATCTAACAATTCAACATTGTTACTTTTAGGCTGATTTGTGCATATTTCCACGTCGTATTTCCCCACTATGATGGCATATTGATATGATGCCCGTAATTAATTTAAGTCCAGCAGCGAATTGGCCTGGTTATGAAGCAGTGCTTTTTTTTATTTGATGACTTGACTTGGGCATGGATAGGCATCGGGGTCGGGTGCAATGCCAACCGGGTGGCAGGCATAGGCGGGGACCTAGGTGTGCTGACCCCTGGCATCGTAGACTGGTTCTAGGGACGTGGAATGTCACGTCTCTTGCGGGTAAGGAACCAGAGCTAGTGTGGGACGTGGAGTGGTACCAACTATATATAGTTGGGCTCACCTCAACGCATGGCACTAGGTCTGGAAGAATCTGTACATGTAAGTTCTGGGGTGGCAATTTACGCTGTACCCTTGTGATTTTATTTAATCAGTTTTATTTATTATACTATTTTATTCACCACAGTTCACATTTACCAGTGTTACACTACAGGTGCACTACAGTTCAATATCAGTCAGTCAATACCAGTTATTAGTAATCTGTGTACGATATGTGTCACAAAGTGACAAATTAACATATTTAAAATATGAAATGTATTATTGTTTGGTCCATATAACTGCTAAAATAATAATTTAAACAAATGATCATTATAATATGTCTTTATAATTTTATATTAATCACATCTGCATACACCGGTAATTTTTGGCCCGTGTATAAACTTTGAACACATCTTTTTTTTCTATTAGTACACAAGAGTAGATAGGAAAAATGAAAATAATGATTTGTGGTAATCAAAAACAAGTAATCAATGAATACTTAGTTTCTTTGCTATATCTTTTGAAATCTAATCTCTTAGCCATGCATGAAACCCCATAGGAAATGAATACGGGTCATTTTTGACCCGTGTTGTGCATTAGAGGGGTAGTGATACTTTTTGAATAAAAGTCATGTTTGTAAGAAAGAAAAATATAAAATAAGCGTTTTTGATGATCAAAAACAAGTTAATAGAAGAATTCCTGGAATACTGAATTATTAAATAAATTTATTGCAAAGATATAGAAAATAAAAACTCACTCGGGTAACTTTTGACCCATGTTGTGTATCAAATGGTTAAAAATGTATATAGACAGCAATCCAATCAGAAATAACATTGCTTTGTTTTGTCATGTGTAGGCCTACTCAGGCCCGCCGTCAGGGGGGGGGGGGGGGGGTCAAAGGGTACAGATGACCCCAGCCCAAAGCGGGCCCATGCAAAGGTCTATGGTTGACCATTAAATGTAACTTATATCACTGATAATGCAATTTATATGTATTTACATGATAAATAAATGTATTGTTATCATTAAAACATTTCAACTTATCAGCTGAGAGGGCATTTTTCACTCTCCTTGTTTTGTTTTAAGGTTAAAGCGGGAATATAACTGTCACAGTCTAGGCCAATTTGAAAGAAAATGTTTCTCTGTGTTTTATAATAACTTGGCCTTTTGTACTTTATTATGTATGAAACACACACGCATTGTTTTGGACAAATCCCTCAGACTATAATGTTATCATTGAAATTACCATTTCAGATTGTGAACGCACCCATAGCTAATTAATCAGCAGGCTAACTATTAGTCTAGTTTTAATAATTAACCCATCTTCGTCTAACACTGTAGATGGACAGTTGAAAACTGCATTTCTCTACCTGTTAGACCTATGTTATGCACTTTTGCTAGATGTTTTGACAGATTGCTCTCCGCCCTTTCATGCTAAAATACTCTTGTTGTAGCAAGCATTGTCAGCGTCGACTCCAGTGAAATTTAACCATATTTTTTATGTTTAGTTTTCTCCACCATTGTCATTATAAGAGCAGGGTCTATCTCACTCATTGCAGGATGCGGCAGCTTGTGAGTGTTGTGTCTTTTCAATTAGAAGAGATTACAAATCTAGGTACAAAATACTGGAAGTTGAAGGCCAAAGTTTCAGAAGAGTAGGTTTTTTTCGGCATTGAATAAAACATAGTGGGTCTGCAGGCACCAACTGAATTGTATATTCACAGTTCATCTCTTTATATATATCACATTCAAGTCAAGACGTCCCCAAACCTTTTGGCAACTCCCCAATATGCAAATTAGACCATACCCATTTCCAATCATCTCTTTTACATTTGTTCTCTGGGGACCGTTTGTCCCATAAACCTTAAAGTGTACCCCTTTTTACAACTAGCCCCATCCTTGCGCATCGTAAATTAAGGAAGCAAAAAAAAAAAAAAAAAAAAAAAAAAAAGAGTCCATTAACCCCTTTCCTTCTCTTGGTCAAAACAGCAAATGGTTAAGTATTTAATCCCTCATGTGCCTGCTTTCCTTTAAACTTGTTTACCAAAACTTCTCTAAGTTACTATATATTTATCAGTCTGTCAATTACGAACTTTCCATCTCCCATCCATTCAAGAAACTGTCAATTGTGAACTTTATACCTCTGCTCTTCCTCCTTAATTTAACTTTAAGTGTTTTGGATACATAGATTACCATCTAGACATGCATCTGGTCACCTAGGATACACCTCATACTATGTCTGTCCTCTATCTCTACTCTTCTTGTTAATTAAAACTAATAGTAAACTATGGTATGCTTACCTACTAACCTTTAATATTGATTACAAATACTTGACTATAAAAATGTATGTACTTTTAACTAATTATACCACATATGAGAAAGAGCTGCACTCACCCTCGCACACAGGCTCTGAGAGATAGCGAAAATGCATCATAGATCAATATTTTTATCTTATTATGTGATTGCGCCAGCATGACACAATCATATACTGTTATCAAGTTTTATTATGTGATTGGGTCAGCATGACATATAATATTATTATTAGGCCTATTTTTGGTGGCTTAAATACGCTCGCAGTTTTAACCCAATCGATTCCATTCCAGTGCCCACATGTCTTGGGTATTGCTGTCTAGTGCGCTTAGATACAGCTAAGTGATCAGTTCAAGTGTTATATTTTTTATTATTATTTTAAATCGGTTTTTGGCCCCATTGAAATGACTGGGGAGAGGGTTTTGACTGGGAGAGTGTTTTCACGGGCATATACCACCATCTAGCGTTGATGTTGTGTATTTGCAAGTTGTTGTGTTTGTATACTGACTGTCTTGGCTACGCCTAACACCAGTTGTTAACGGCAACAATGAATGATTCCATCTCGTTATTTGACATGTAAACATGGCGTCAGAAGTGGTATAGCTAACTCATAAATAACAATAACACTAAGCCAATAGTTCAGGATATCTGCACGAATGCGCCTGTGAGTGTATGTAACGGCGTCACCGTATTGCTAATTATTCCGTAATGAGTTATCTAGTTTCTAGTTAGCATTAGCACCTAGCCATGGATAGACGCTTCCCCCTTCCTGCTATAATGAACGACAGTTGCATAGTGTTTCATGTTCACTAGCTATCAAGAAATGTGTTAGTGAAACAATAACTGCTTAGAATAATCAATGATGCAAACCACAACGCGTGCCGCATTCACTGTCAACGCTGTGTAGTGAACTAACAATTCGTAAAAGATGACAAAGGAATTGTACAAAGGCAACGCAACACTAGATATAATTTTGGCATTATGGAACGTCATACGTTAAGCCATGTCAGCTTGAAAGCTTATTAGCCAAAGTTTCATAGTTCCATTTTCTTCATGCTAAGATAATAATTACCTAATTAAAGAATTTGCGTTTTGGACTGGTTTTGGAACAAGATAGGTAAGCCGTGTAGACATTTAGCTAAACTTGACGCTACTTATGATGTAGTTAAACGCTTGTTACAGTAGCGTAATTAAGTCACTCTCCCTTCTAACTAATTGTCTTACATCTCGGATGTCCCACAATTTCTTATATTAACTGATAAAACTGAGGTAGGCTACTTGTGTTTTTACCGGAGGAAATTCATTATCTATGTTAACCAACATTTTACTGCGGTGACTTGATGGCAGTATGCACAAGGGTATGATTCATCTTGGTCCTTCATTCCAGCTCCCCTCAAGGCTTAGTATAATTATAATTTGCATACTATGTATACGTTTGCGAGATAATGCTGTAGGGGAATTGGTCTTACTCCTTTTTGATATGTGTAAAGGTATTTAGTAAACGCTACCAATATTTATAGATTATTAATGAATTAATAAATTTATATTATAATCGATCAAATTGATTAAGAGTCATATTACATAAAAGGGGGCACCACCCAACGACTTTAACTTATTGCATGGCCCGATGGGAAACCAGGTCTAATCTTTGTAATAACTTTATTCACTTAATATTAATTTAATATTAACAAATATGAAAGTTAAATGTTTCAGTCTCAATTCTGAAGTAGTAAATTCTTTAGTTGCGTGAATGGATGAATGATATGCAGAACAGGAGTTTAAACAAACAATGACATTTATTGCTAATTCTAGACAAGCTATGTACAGATATGCAATGAATAAATGATGGCGATCTAGGAATGTTAGCAGGTCTGGTATGAAACGTGGGTATGGATCTCTAAACAAAGTAGTATGAGGACGCTAACTGGTATAAGCTAAGCACCAAATGCAATGTATTAAGATCGTGTAAGTTACTCTGTGACGAGGGGTTTGCGGCCTTGTAGCGGGGAATTAAAAGTCTGTTGATGGTTTAATGAGCAAAGATTGTGCTTGGAAAGGCATCCTTAGTAGCAGATAGTGTTCTTGATGGAAAGCAGCCTTGTGAAGCAGACCGCGTGGTTGAGTATATTGCACAATCATTTCGATCTCTAGAGACAGGGATGGCCTTCCTAGTCCAAAGATACTTCAATTGCGGGTAATTCGAAAGGTTCGTTGTTGAGGGTTTAAGGAGCAAAGGTTGTGATTGGAAAGGCGTCCTTAGTAGCAGGTATTCAAAAGTTCTCGATGGAACGCGGCCTTGTGAAACAGACCGCATGGTTGAATGTGTTGCGCAATTATTTCTGATCTCGACAGTGATGATCTTTCCCTCTTCAAGATATGTTATCGCAAAGTTCTGTTCTGTTGAGTCTGCTTTTATCACACGGTGAAAGGGGGTGTGTCCCTTGACACAGGTTGGGGGCAGGCAGATATGTGATCACATGAAGTTTATAGAGCTTTGACTAAATCCATCCTCTACACCAAGCAAGGTTATCCACCTGCACTTGGGCTAATTGTAAGACACTGCATGCTGAATGTGAGTTAAGTTGTATTTGTTTAATGTTAAAAATGAATTGTGGTGACTTGAATTGGATAGTGGATTAATACACCTATCAAGTGTTTCCATAAGGCATTCAGGCGCTGTTTTTATTTATTTTTTTATTTAGAGAACGCTAACCTTCACAATTTGGATGTTAACGTGGTCAAACGTTAGCTAGTCTTAAGTTAAGGCAACATAAATGATAGCTTACTGGTAATACTGCAAATTAGCATTAGGTTAGGACACCTCACGCTACCATGCTTAGCCGGATGTAGTGGGAGTGCTGTCAACAATGAGTTCATTATGCCGTGGTTATACTGGTGCTTACTGCATGTGAATTCTATTTGTTTAAGTGAACGTTATCTAGCTGAAGTGTGCGTAGCTAACTATTATACCCTTAAAAGGCACCATAAATAATTGCTGGCTGCAAAACTAACTCCTTTACTAAAACTAACTTTATTTGTTACCGTAGCGCGATTGAAATGGCCAAATACAACAATACAAAGCTGTGTCAGAATGAACAGAACAGACTGGCTGATACACGTAGGTTATTTAAACGTAGGCAGCAGTTTCATTAAGATTGTTTAAAATGTATTTTAATAGTAAAAAGAATCAGTATTGAACAAGAATAACACTTAAGACAATAGACTGCTGCTGGTTTTATGTCTGCAGCACTGTCCACTTGTGATACGATCGCCAGAATCCTTAAAACGAAGGTTGCGCTAACACGAGGACGTAGGGGAGACTGGGAACGGTTACAACACTTTTTGCATTTCTCTGTTACTCAGACTAATTGACGTAGACCAGCCAAACTTTGTATTAAACTTATATCTGTCTTCTAATTACCCATAAAATTTAAAGATGACTACATATGACATATAGTTCACAATATTTATATGAACGGAAGAAGTTAGATGTTGCAACTGGCGCTTCCTCTTGTATGTTGGTGGACAGCGCTGAACTGAAAACGAGGATGTAGCAGTGGTTGCAGCAGTTATTTTAGGGGTCTGGCCAGCTGCACTGCCTGGTCGCTGATGGTGGAAATTCAATCACATCCGCATTTTCTCGTGGAAAGGCATTTATAGTTGCTAACATCTGGGTGCGTTTGCAGGTGCCTGCTAAAGTTTGATGCGCGCAATCCAGAATCCTTTATTTTTATACAGCAGATGTTACATTCAGCTTGTCAGCCGCAAGACATTTTCTGAATGTTGAAAGAGCCCAAAATTATATAATAAAATAAAGGTTATTCACGAGTCCGAGTCGAGCCTCGAGTCTTTTGGGGACGAGTCCAAGTGAAGACTCAAGCAATGTTCCCTCTAATTTAGACCAGAGCTGAGCAAATATTTGTCTCTGAGCGCATACTCATAAATTCAGCTCTGTGAGTAATTTAAGAAACGTGTTAAGCCGTGTTATAACAATTATTATATTATTCAACTCATGGATGTTTTTTTTATTCTGTTAGCCTACAACTTTAAGCAAGTCAACAGGGAATTTGGCATCATCACATAGGACATCAATAGAGTAGCCCCTTTGCAGCTAGTTTAAATACTGTTAGCTATGTTAATTACCAAATGGCACCTATAAACTCACTTTAACATGTCTCTTACGGTAATTTTTTCCACCATGGGCAATAGAAAAATCTCTGTTGCAAACAGTGAGCAACTTCTACACTTTCGTGTAGTCTTGGGTGAAGTGCATTTTTTCAAACACTCTGCCATGGCGCTGCAGGACACTAATGCTGTGTTTGGAATCCCCTACTATGCATACTTCACATTCTCAATTTGAACTAATTTCCAGGCATGTTTAGTATGTTAACGACGCATAGTATGCAATTCTGAACACAGCATAACTTTAAACTGAATTGACGGACAATGAAAGCATTGTCATAGCATAAAGCCCGCCCAAAAATAAATCTGATAGGTCTAGTTAGCACAAAGAGAGACCAATCCGTACACTCTTTCATTCTCTTGCTACGTCTATAACTCGCAGTCTGCGGAGTTGCAGAGACCCGAGAGAGAGCTCTCTCCTTCTCGCTCCTTGGGTCTCAAAATATTATTTCTTTTACTGATTTCCTCTGTTAAAGTTTAAAGTGTTTTCCAGCAAGTACATCACTTAAACATGAATAAGAAAGCATTATTAAACTCATATCAGTTATAAGTTAATATCAATTTCTGCGCAACTTGAAAAATGTTGTGCGTGGGTCTATCAACTGATCTGCGCGCCCGCTTGCAGCTTAGAGGGAACATTAGAGGGAAGTAATTTTTTGAGCGACTTAAGTGCAACTCGAGTCCAAGTCGCACACTCGAGTCCCCATCTCTGGCCTACACACACACTGACATTTTTGCTAACATTTTTGTTTATGTGACTTGAGAAAAGTTTTTATTGTTAAGAAACTATGCAATTATATTGATTCGTTTTTCTACTATGGGGTTACATATACTTATTACTGATAATGTGGAAATTGAGTAAGGAAAAGATAAATGTTCTGAGTTGGACGAAATTATTTCTTGAGGAGCTGGCTGCTGTTTTTGACAGTAGCTGTCTGGTGTGGTGTTCCTTACAACCTTGTGTCAAAAGCATTGGAGAACCACTGCACTGTGCTAGACTAGCTGGCTAGATAACGAGCCCACTCCTTCACCAACGTGAGCTTGTGGATGAGGCAGTTGCACTCTCACGCCCTGACTCACGGAGGGGATTTGGGCTTACTTCTTCAGTGTACATTACGCTTTACAAGTTTCATAGATTATAATATTAACTTATGAATTAATTGATAATTGATCAAGGTGATTAAGTATAATTACCTATGTGGAGCACCACCACACTGAATTTAACTAAAGCATGGCTTAGTGGGAAACCGAATCTTTATCATTAATTTAATAATGTAATAGTTAACGTTTTCAATGTCAATTCTGAAGTAGTGAAGTCTTTTGTTACGTGAATAAATGATTGTATGAAAACAAAAAGACACAGCTGGGTTTAAATGCAAAGCAATTCTATTAATTTACTAACCTAGTATGTTACTACAAAGACTGACTAAATGATAACATTAATAAACTAAAATGGGTCAGTAGATATTCAACAATAGGGTTAGTCGCTAAACATACTTAAACAGTTTGACAAATTATGGTAAAACACAACACAGCAGTTACTAAAGTTGTTTAGGCTCTCGCATCAAAACGCTCAATGTTACAAATAGCATGAGTTTACATTCCTACATTATCCAAAGATAAGCGGAGCTGTGGCAATGAATGAATTTGATCCTAGGCCGGGGTTGCAGCTGGACCAAAGTTGGCCGTGGTTTTAGTGGTAAAGTTCTGAAACTTAGTTAGTTGTGTGAAGTTGGAAAGTCCTGAAACTTAGTTTTTTGTTTGAATAAAGGTGGACAAGTTGTCCGTTGGTTTACATTTCACTACACTTCTTACATTTCCTTTTACATTTTTGCCTTTCCCCTCCTATATATTTCCAATTTACTTTTTTACTTCTGAATTATTTTCTTTATACATTTCTTCAGAAGTTGCTTAATACATTTCTGTGGAAGCCCATAAGGGACTTTATTCAAATGAAAATGTAAACTTGAAAATGCAACTCCACAATAGCATTATCACTTTCCACATTTGTATGTGTTATTTGAGACAAAATGTAAATGAAAATGCATTAAATCCCATTTGCATTTTCACATGCTGCAGTGGGCATTCTGCGTCTATATTCAAATTCAAAAGCTGTTTGACATTACATTTTTAAAGTCCTACCCCGCCATACTGCGGACAATATTCAAATGTTAATTCAAACTTGAAAATTAAAACGCAATATAAAAAATGTATCCTCATTTTCCATTTGTGCAAGCATAATTCATGTCACAATTAAAATTAAAATTCAGTTGTCAAACTATTTGAAAATGAAAAGGAAATCGCATTTGCCATTACATTTTCAAAGACTTCATCTTCAGTACTACGCTGTGTAGTGGACAATATTCAAATGCAATTCGAGAGCGAATCAGCGCTACGAGTCTATTGCATTTACATTTACCACGCCATTTACATTTACCATGTCACCACGCTCTCTTCAAATGCATTCTGTCAGTCCTCTCATCAAGGCGGATGTTTAGTTAGGATGTCACTTCCTTGTTTAGTGACTTGCTTCATTAACCTTACAAGTTTTACCAACTCGTTGGAGCTGCTTTTTCGCAAGTCCTTAGTTTTATTTTTTTGCTGCAAGTTCTATGTTTTTGCATTTATTAAAAGAAGTATATTTATTAAAATCTCTCTCTAATTATTCACAATGACAGCACTGAAACGAAGAGAAGCAGGACAGCCATAAAGTGGAAGGCTTGCTGTGGGCTAATAGATTGGGCATAACTGCGTTATTTTCAACTTTCACGTGCATGTTTACACAATATTAATTATCAGAATCATACTAAATAAACTTATAGCACAATATGGGATATGGGTGATGATATAAATAGGGATGTCACGATACCAGAAATGTAGTAGTTGATACCAATACCTGTGAAATTCCACGACTCTCGACACCCAATTCGATACCATGGTAAAAAAATAAACAATAAATGAAATCCTATATACTTCAACATACACTCCTTTTTAAAAAACATACAAAAAACAACATTTTGGCATGTAGCCTTCAAGCTAAAAAAATAAACTATAAAAAAGAATCAACAATTACAAACATGACAAAAAAGAACAGTGGCAATTCAATTATTTAAAACACGCAATATTGTTTTTAATTACAAACAATAATCTTTTAATGATGGGACAAAAAGATTAAGCCTGTTATATGGCAGCGTGGAGGGTGTATGTTTACTTTCGTTTTCAACTAATGTGGTGGTTCTTGTGCAAACGAGTGAATGAGATATAAAAGCTTAGAAGGAAATAAAGAACTGTTTAAACTGTTGAATTATCCCGGAGTTCTCCCAGCTAAAGTCTGGAGGACGCGTGACGGGAAAGTAACAAGGCATTTCTAAAATAAACAACCATTAACATTACAAAAAAAGAGGCCTATTTATATAATTATAAAAAGAAACATACGCACACATTTTATAGCACGTCTAAGCGAGATCACAAGAAGAGTCAAATGTTCCCCTGCAGCACTGGGGTGTAAACTACTACAGTTAATTCACGGGAAAGCGAACTTTTCCTGTTTGTTTTGTTTCTCTTTGGCCGAGGCTGCGATTGCTTATCTATAGGCCTACTTGTAGGTTTCTGATTTTTTATTTGAGTTTGCGGTAGCTAACAGCAGGGGAGGGAAAACCATTATGGATTCAGCCAAACACTTTAAGGATCGTGACAAATACAGGTGTTTACTTTGTTCTTTTCACCTTGGAGCATAGCTAGAAAAAAACGGGATACACAGCGCCCAGGAATGAACAACCAAAGCGACGTCTTTTTGCTGGTGTTTGTTCGCTTACATAATTGCAGCCGGTACCTTCGGTGCTGTAGAAAACGGGTACCGTCACGTTTTCAGAATTTTGGTATGGACTTGGCACCGAAGTATCAGTTCTCGTGACATTCCTAAATATGAAGGCAGGATTGTACCACTAGATTGGACAAAGCTATTTAATTAGAAGGTGCATTATAAACGCTGGAAATTTCTTCTGGAAAAGGTTTTAATGTTGTAATAAACGTTCACACCTCTAGTTTTAATAATGTTGTATTCTAAATATGTGGCCATAGGTAGTGATGCGCTTGTTTTGTGCAATTTTATTAAGGTGAGGTTGCTCATTTGTCTTTCAAGAGTTAGCAACACTGAGTGTTCATCTCTGCAGCAATGGCATAGACTTATGGCTGGTGCAGGAGACATGTCCACGTCGGTGCCAGAAATGGAGCAGACCTACTCTGCAATACATACTTTCTCTGTTCTGTCGCAAACCTCTGTTAATGGCAAAATTAGGTTGCCGTCAAGTAGCCAAAGTGGTTTGCTCCCGGCGCACCGCTAGCTACAGCTAGCCCTGTACTAAGTGACTGAAGGAGGAAGTGAGGTCCAAACTAAAGACCCGCCTTGATGAGAGGATTGACAGATTGCATTTGAATTTTCATGTTGTGTCCCAAAGAGAGCGTGGTGACATGTAAATGTAAATGCAATAGACTCGTAGCACGGATTCGCGTATTGCATTTGAATTGTCCACTGCAAAGCGTAGTACTGAAGATGAAGTCTGAAAATGTATTGGCAAATGCGATTTCCTTTTCATTTTCAAATTGTTAGATAACTGCATTTTAATTTTAATTGACATAAATTATTTGAATATTGTCCGCAGTATGAAGGGGTAGGACTTTGAAAATGTAATGTCAAACAGCTTTTGCATTTGAATTTGAATAATGACACAGAATGCCCATTGCAGCATGTGAAAATGCAAATGCAAATGGGATTATTACATTACCATTAACATTTTGTCTCAAATAACACATACAAATGTGGAAAGTGATAATGCTATAGTTGAATTCCTTTTGCATTTTCAAGTTTACATTTTCATTTGAATAAAGTCCCTTATGCGCTTCCATACATTTCCTTTTGGGATTTCCTTTTACATTTCTGTATGCAATTATTCTTCATTATGCAAATTATGGGGTTGTCATTTAAAATGTGTCACAGGGTCAACTTTTCACCTATTGGTTGATCAACATCAGAAGACTCTTACTCGCTTATACTTGGGGGTGACTAACTGCTGGCTGAACCAAGTGATGGGTCGTTCCTCCTCTAAACCTTGTGCTGTGAGTAAATCTGCCGCCCACATCCAATCCTTCCTTTCAGAGTATGGTATCTCCGATCCGTGAGATTTTTTGCGTCCCACAAATAGAGAATACTCATACTTTTCCCATGTGCATCATACTTACCAGAATTGATTATTTCTTTATTAACAACACACTACCCCTTCAGACCCACTCCTGTTCTACAAAGCTATTGTTATATACGATCATGCCCCACTAGTTCCTGATTTATCTTTCCCTAATTGTGGCCACTGAAGGAGGAATTGGCGCCTTGACTCACCATGGCTATCAGATGAGGACTTACTTTCATTTATATCTGAACAGATAAAAAAAATTAAACTGTTCAATTGGAGACTTCAGGGGAAATATCAGTGTGGGGAGTTTTGAAAGCTTACATACGGGGACAAATTATTTCTTGGACTGCAAACTAAAATAAGTTATCATAGCAGAAACAGATATTTCCAAACAAATCCTAGAGCTAGATAAGCAATATGCCATGTCTCCCACACCTGAACTGTATAAGGATCGCTTGAGACTTAAAACAGAGTTTTACCTCCTCTCAACACCAGATGGAATGTCGTTTACTCCGGAACAGAAGCAACTTTTATGAACATAGTGAAAAGGCAGGTAAGATACAAGCCAAATCAATTACGAGGTACCAGAGCCGAACAGCTCTTTAAGGGGCTACGTACTGACAGTGGAGAGGTCATATCAGACCAGAGCATTATTAATAACAAGTTTAGAGATGTCTATTCAAAATTGTACATGTCTGAATCTATCCAACTCTAATGACATGGACAACCTCCTCAATAATGTAAATATACCTGTCTTGTCCCCAGACCTTAAGGCTAATCTGGAAGAATCTTATTAGACAGGAAGAGATAATCACAGCTATATCCTCAATGTAATCAAGTAAATCCCCAGTCCCTGATGGTTTTCCATCAGTTTTATAAGAGGTTTTCATCACAGCTTTCCCCTCACTTAGTTTCTGTTCTTTCAGAGTCCCTTTTAACAGGAACTCTGCCACCCAATGTTTTTTTTAACATTCATCACTTATTCAACATACTGAAATTGCCTGAGCAGGCGAATAAAGTAAGTGTCCTCTCTCTGGACGCTGAAACAGCCTTCGACAGAGTAGAGTGGAATTTTTTATTTGCACTTAGACAAATTTGGATTTGGCCCAACTTTTATCTCCTGGGTAAAATTATTATATGCTTCCCCCTCAGCTACAGTTTTAACACACAATCAATCCTCAGAACCATTTAGGCTTCATCTGGGAACTCGACAAGACTGTCCTTTAAGTCTTCTACTTTTTACGTTGCCTATCAAGCCATTAGCAACCGCCTTATGTGACTGCCAATAGAGATCATTGAGCATAAGGTTTCCTTATATGCCGATGACTTACTGCTTTCTGTTTCAAATTTGAATGTTTTCTTACCTTTAGTACTCTCTTTACTTTAGAATTTTGGTCAGTTTTCTGGATATAAATTAAATTTTACAAGTGTGTTGTTCCCAATTAACCAGGAACCGTTGAAGTTAGCTTATATTTAGAGTTGAGACAGCTCAATTTGCATATCTTGGGATCTCAGTTACATCTAATCAAATGGTTCCCTCTCCCCCATCTTTATTTGGTCGGATTAACTCAGTTAAAAATAAAAAATAAAAATAAAAATTCTTCCCAAATTCCTCTAGTTCGCCTGTATTTATCCTAAAATCATGGGGGCTGCACTTCCTTTAATCCCCACTGATTGCACTAGCAGCCTTGTTGTGAGTCACTCCCTGAGTGTGGAGTCAGGGACTCACTTTGGTTTTCAACTTCCCTCCCTTTCAAGCCCCATTGCTTTTAACCCCTTTTTAACCTTCAACACAGGATGTGACGT
The DNA here is from genome assembly GCA_026901105.3 of Galaxias olidus. Classification (NCBI taxonomy): domain Eukaryota; kingdom Metazoa; phylum Chordata; class Actinopteri; order Galaxiiformes; family Galaxiidae; genus Galaxias; species Galaxias olidus. The sequence goes on from JAPMUY010003166.1 coordinate 238,825, forward strand.
TTCAAAGCTGGCATAGGAAAGGCCTTAAATGTTTTAAAGATCTTTTCATAAAGAACTCTTTTTCCTCCTTTGACCGAGTGTCAGAAAAGTTTGGTTTACCAAAGTCACATTTCTTTAGATTTCTGCAGGTCAGGCATTATGTGCAGGGTCAGGTGCCGCACTTTCCAGAAGGGCCACCCTTTAACTCCTTAGATGCTTTCCTCTCCTTCAATCCATCAGCTAAAGGGGCTTTTTCCACTCTCCATGATCTAATATCAGGATTAGATTTTCCTCTGTTGACTGCTACTAAAACAGCCTGTGAGCAGGATCTTGGTATACCCCTTCTGAGTATATCTGGGATTCTGCTCTTCAACAAGTGCACATCCTCTGTGTGCACGTCATTCTCTCATACGCACGTCATTCATATGTCTAAGGCAAAAACGGCTAAAATTAATATTAGTCTCACTTGCGATAAATGTGAAAGTGCAGATGGCTCACCAATTCACATGTATTGGTTATACCCGAGCCTAGAGCAATTTTGGAAATTAGGGTTTGACACTCTGTCCCAAGTCTTACAATGCACAATTGAACCTGACGGCACGTTTAGGTGTTACGTATGAAGAGTTAAATCTACCTGCCACAAAATGTAATGTCCTCGCCTTCACCTCTCTCCTAGCATGTCATGCTATTTTTAATTAAATGGAAAGAATCTACCCCAACTACACACGCCAAATGGCTTGGTAACTTGATTTCATGCCTTAATCTTGAGAAGATTCGGTACTCCATACATGGATCGCAACAAAAGTTCTATAAGGTTTGGGGCACCTTTCTCACATATTTTCAAAGGTCTACTACTGCAATTTCTGAGTAGAGGAATTTTATTTGCTGAGGAGAACCAAGTGTGCACCTATGTACCTTTCTCCTTTGACTTTCTTTAACTCACACTTCCTAATATTAGCATTACTCTGGTTTTGCACCCTTACAATTACCTATGAGCTACATACAGTTTTTCTTGTAACAGTACCCGAACTGTTTTATTATGACTGTTATTATTATATGTAAATATACACACTGATCAAAGAAAAATAAAGGAACACTTAATCACACAGTGGATTTCGATGAACGAAATATTCAAGTTCCATCCATCCATTCCATCCATTAGCTATACCACTTATCCTTTGCAGGGTCGCGGGGGGCTGCAGCCTATCCCAGCCGACACAGGTCGAGAGGCAGGGTACACCCTGGACAGGTCGCCAGTCGATCACAGGGCTGACACATAGGGACAGACAACCACTCACACCTACGGGCAATTTAGAGTCACCAATTAACCTGCATGTTTTTGGACTGTGGGAGGAAACCGGAGTACCCGGAGGAAACCCATGCGAACACGGGGAGGACACGCAAACTCCACACAGAAAGGCCCTTGGGTCAGGTGGGGCTTGAACCCAGGACCTTCTTGCTGTGAGGCAACAGTGCTAACCACCGAGCTGCCATAAATATTCAAGTTGAAAATCTTTATTGATATACACTGTGTAATTCGTTGAGAACAACATGACGTAAGAATGGTCAATGGAAACCAAACTCATCAGCCTATTCAGGGCTGGATTCAAAATCACATCGAAAATCAGAGTGAAAAATCAAAATCACAGGCTGATCCAACTTGCGTAAATTTAATCTTGACAACTCAATGTGGCTCAGTAGTGTGTATGGCCCCCATGTGCCTGTATGCAATTCCAACAACGTGTGGGCATGCTCCTGATGAAATGGCAGATGGGGTCCTGAGGGATCTCCTCCCAGACCTGGACCAGGGCATCAGTGAGCTCCTGAACAGTCTGTGGCGCTACTTGGCGGCGTCGGATGCGCCGATACATGACGTCCCAGAGGTTCTCAATTGGATTCAGGTGTGGGGAACGTGAGGGCCAGTCAATGTAATCAATGCTGTCATCATCCAGGAACTGCCTACATGCTCTGGCCACATGAGGCCGGGCATTGTCCTGCACCAAGAGGAACCCAGGGCCCACTGCACCAGTGTAAGGTCTGACAATTGGTCTGAGGATTTCATCCTGGTACCTAACAGCAGTCAGAGTACTTTTGGCCAGCAAGTGGAGGTTTGTGTGACCCTCCAAGGATATGCCTCCCCAGACCATCACAGACCCATGACAGTTTGGTTAGAAACATCCACATGAGTAGCTCGCTGGAGATCATTTTGTAGGGCTCCGTCCATATCTCTCCCCCCCGCCTAGAAGTTACACTAGTGCTGTCTTGTTTTTTTTACTAACTTGCTAGTATCACGTACGATTCACGCTCTACATACACAACTGGCCACCCGCATGAGTATTCAACTTGGGTCAAACCTTAAAAGTGGATTTCAAGATTAGTTTAGTAAATTTGTGTGCATAATCCCACCGTCCCACGTATGGCGCAGCCAGAAGTGCACTGATTTTGGTTTAGTGTTAAGCAGGTACATTTGCATTTGGGAACACACGTTTTAAACTGCCTAGACATGACAGTCATCTTGTGCAATGAATAACCAAAGTTTCAAATGTCTGACATTGGAAATTATTGATGTATTGTAGATTCCATACATTGAATATTCTGAGTCACAAGGGGGCCTCGTGTTTGCGGTTCCAACCTTTGAAACCATATGTGTTTATGCTGTAGAGTTGGAACTGCACGGGCAACTCTTGAAACCATATGTGACTAGACTGTATGGCTAAAGTCAATATATGGAATCAATATATGAAATCTTTAGCATGAGTAGCACGAGGAAACCTTGTGACTGCCTGTGTTTTCTGGGGACAAAAGGAAGAGACCAGAAGGGTTGGGAGTTAGTTGTTTTTGGAGAGGAGATGTTGGGAACGGTGTGAATGGAGGGTCTTGCAAGACTCTCATGTCTGTCTTGTCAAATAAAGTCACCTTTTCCAAGCCAAAAACATTGCCTCTGAATTCCTGCAAACATCGGGGTAAGTGTTATTTTAATGAGGAACAAAATACACGACATAATTGGCGCTGCGAGAAGGGGTCGGTCTTAGATCGTCTCTTCAGCCCGTTAGGGGCTGTTTTGAATTTCTACCGTCAAAGAATTTGCACTGCAGGAAAAAGGAGTGTGTTTTCAGGCTGGAGTAGGTCGCTGTGTGTCCTATGTTATATGTGGGGGTTTTATTTTCCATTTACCTTTTAGATTTTTTAATATTGAGCCTGAACGGGTACCGGCCGGTTAACTCTTGTGCGCATTGTTTGGTTGGCCTGTTTTGTGCCGTGATTATGAGTTTAAGTATACAAATATAGGACTATAGAACATTGATTCTATAAGTATATAATATGCACTATGGTACATGATTCCATAGTCTATGAGTTATGAGTCTCAGTTTATGAATATACGAATATGGGCCTACAGTATTTAATTCTGTAGTTTTTGGATAAGGTTAGCCAGTGGCCAGTGTGTCATAATAACCCGTGGTTGGTGGACCCTCGGGCAAATACGCCGTGATTATGAGTTTGATAATTGCGCAAATATTTGGCCAGTGTGCCATTGTATGAGTTGTGGTTGATCAACCCTCGAACAGTGTGCCGAGTAATAATTATAGATTGTGATTCGTTTGGTTATCGCGTTGATATTGTTATTAGTTGTGGGCGCCCCGTCTTTTTTAACCTTCCAAGTTGCCTCTGGGTTGGGCTCATAGCCTGTGATGCGTTGTCTTCCTTGAATGTCGTGCATTGCAGTGTTTTCTGTGCGTTGCTCATTGTATTTAGTTGGTCTGTTGTTCGTTTTGTATTTGATGTGTCCGGACTATTGTCTTTTTGTTTGTGTGTCTGTGGGATAAAGTTTATGGTAAAGTTGTTAGCGTACTAATAATAATCATGATTACGAGCTCCTGATAAAGCGTTATCCCCTACTTGAGAAAGATTTGAAGTAAAATAATGCAAACGGTCCAAAAGGACAGCTAAATTAGCCATACAATGGCCAATTGAAGGAACGTTTGATGTCACACTGTGTGACGAAATGGAAGTCTTAATTAAAAAGTACGATAGTAACGGACTGAAAAAGGGTGGAGATGAGAAGAGAAAAAAGGAAATGCATGTATTGAAACTATTTAAAGATGAGGGTGCAGAATTTCTAACCACAGCCAGATTAAATAGGCAGATGGTGAGTGAAAGTGATAAGGACCAGGTTGAGAAAGTACTGAAAGTCGAGCCCATAGAAATGTTAGGAAGTGTCCCTAAGCCACCGCCCTATGCGGGTGAGTATCCCTCCATAACAGGAAAAATGTATATTAAGGAGAAGTTACGGATGGATGACGATGAGGATGAAAGTCAGGGAGAACTAGGAGGTATGTGTGGTCCTCCACAAAGTGCAATGAGAGAAGGCAGCCCAGGAACGTGGACAGAGGGACAGACGAAAGAATACACCAGCAGGGAGTTGGGAGGGGGAAAACATGAAGCAGACGCCTGTATTCCATAACCAGGATGCTCATGGGCAGTGTTGGGCTCTTCACAAAGGTGCGGGCTCTGGGACGCATATAGAGAGCAAATTGGATTCTGGTCTTTTAAAGGGGACTCCACAAGGGAAGTCTAACGAAAGTGATAGGACACGCACCATAAAAATTCAAAGTGGCACTTTGGTAGTAGACAATGACTCACAGGACTGCAGCCACGAATATTGGTTGAGGTCAAGGGTTGGACAGAGACAACAATCTGACTGGGGTGATGACCAGGGGCCGTCAGGCCAGTATTCAATTATGATAAAAGGGTCAAATTTGTACTATGTTCCCTGGCAGACTCAGGATATGGAGACTTTGGTGCAGAAGTTGCCTGACATAGCAGGCGGAGCAGGAAATTGTATTAAAACTGTTGAGGAACTCACAGCAGGCAAAATATTGGCATTGGGGGATATGAAAGCCCTTTTGGTTCGGCTGTTGGGGAGTTTGAAAACTAATGAACTATTGAGGCAGGCAGGTCAAGCTACTGCTGTTGACACTCCAGTGAGGGATGGAGAGCAGTTTGGTGCCATGCGACATGCCATGTGGACTGTTTTAAGACATCATTACCCAGCAAAAATTGACCCTAAAGCTTTGAAGGACGAGCTATTGAATGATACTGAAAACCCAATCACCTATGTCAGTAACTTTCAGAAACTTTGGTGTCAGGAAACTGAACAAGACCCAGAAGATAATCCTATGTTAAAGAAAGATAAACATAGTAAATCTGTGCAGGCCCTGGTCCTCCCGACATCTATACCGCCTCAACCACTCGTGATGCCAGAAGGGGGGTCACAACTGCCTGCACTGACATCATCGGCAGACCAACAGCCAACTTGGAGGTAGAGCAACATCTCAATGTGCTAGTCACCTCCCCCTATTTGGAGCATATACAAAAACTGTGGGGTTCTCTTGACAAACACAGCTGAATCCACTTACTGCTCCAATCGATGTCTATAGGCAACGCATCAATTCAAATTCCGATTTTAGTATCTGAACATACGCCAGTTAAATTGTTAGGAAGAGATGCATTGTGTAAACTAGGAACTAAGACATGGTGCACCTCTGAGGGCATCATTTTAGCTGATGACTTACTCCCTTTTCAGGGACCTGTGTGTAGGCCTTCCTATGAGGCATACTGGATAGGGGATATAGGAGGACCAGTAAAAGAAACGTTGGTTAAGTCACAGTCGTATTTAATGTCTTCGTGTCCTGGAGCACGGTCCCCTAGTCTCGAGCCACATTGCACCATGTTTGTAAGTCTGCAACCTGACCCCTTTCTCCCTGAGGGCTTTAACAACAAATGTTCGAGAGTAGTGAATGAGACTGTTTTGTGATGTTAGCTCAACATAGTGATAGGGCCAGAGGGCGTAGCCCTGGTTGTGCAGGATAATCAATTTATAACAGTTTGGTTCCACGTACAACAGGCATTGCCACACATAACCCTATTTGTAAATAATGGGTTTGAATCTGAACATTTGGGGAACATGGTATTGAAAACCAGTAGGTGTCAATGGCACGCTACAGACAATCCTTTGATTTTAGTTTCAGCGAATGGACTCTGTCAGAAAATCATTTGTGCTACTGTTGGCACTTTTGCTTGTCATGGTGTTGACAATTGCGCAAGGGGGAGGTAATAAGGAAATTTTTAAATGTATCTGGTAATGGATTGTGTTGGTATGATTAAAACTGTATGATTAAAACTGTGATTGACAGATTCAGCAGGTGAGTAGAGGCCGTGCCCTCAAAGGACCTGAGTGCTAATACTGTCATAAACTTCCTGAGCAGAGGTAACACCGAGATTGGAATACCTACAGAAATCAGCTCTGACAATGGAGCAGCTTTCATTCAGAAAGCAGTGAAAGGGGTGCTGCAGTCCCTACACATTAAACAGAGGTTTGGCTGTGTCTATCATCCCCAGTCACAAGGGATGGTAGAGAGAGCTAACGGATGTCTGAAAACAAAGATAAGCATGATATGTGCGACTTCAGGTTTGAACTGGGTGGATGCCTTGCCGCACGCAATGAAACTCCGAATGCAAACTAACCGCATGACCCATTTAACCCCGCATGAGCTGCTTTCTGGCCGGCCAATGCAAACACCTCACCTCAGGGAGCCACATAAAGGTCCCCCACTTGAACAACTGGAGATTGAATTGAGAGACTATGTTAAACAATTAATTGCCATCCATGAGGTTATATATCAACAGGAAAAAGCACCAGAGGAAACAGTGGAAACGGAGCAGGAAGAATCAACTCCCTCCCCAGTATCAGCTCACCTATTGGGAGCTGAGCAGACCCTCAAGGGGGGAGGGGATGACCTTCTTCCAGAATGTGATGGTGGTCAGCTGTCTGAGAGCCTTGGAGCAGCCCGCCATCATGATGATGTTGGGAGCCCGCTGCTGGGTGATAACAGCAGCTGGCACAGAGCCAGTGGAGGAAACTGGACGTCGGCGCCCAGACAGAATGAGTATTCGACGAACAGCATAGACACCATAGCCATTGATAAAGGGAAGTGTGTAGTGTGTAGTGGGCTTGCTTTCAGATATCATTATCAGTAATACACGCACTAAAAAATCTTAAAATTGGAGTAAAATCTAATATGGTCCAAGAAAGTGCACCTATTTGGGATTGGTTAGATGGAAAAAATTGGGACATGGGGCGCTACACTGACTATTCTGTATGTGTTTGTTTAAGTTGTAAGCTCCGTGCTTTGGGAGTGTAACTCGGATCGCCTGCATTGTGCCAGGGGTCAGGAAAGAATTTTACCCGAAGTGAAGGGATTTTCACTTTCCTTCATTGTTAATCAGAGGTGTATTGGTGTCATGATGCTCTCTATACTTCATCAGTTCACATATGTTTTATATTACCGCTTGTGAGAAGGTGATTGCATGATTACTGTTTTTATTGTGTGGGACTCATTAGAGTCCCAAGCGGGGATATGTAGAATATTCAATGTATGGAATCTGATTCACAAGGGGGCCTCGCGTTTGCGGCTCCAACCTTTGAAACCATATGTGTTTATGCTGTAGAGTTGGAACTGCACAGGCAACCTTTAGCCATACAGCCTAGTCACATATGGTTTCAAAGTCAATATATGGAATCAATATATGGAATCTTTAGCATGAGTAGCACGAGGAAACCTTGTGACTCCCTGTATTTTCTGGGGATAAAAAGAAGAGACCAGAAGGTTTGGGAGTTAGTTGTTTTTGGAGAGGAGATGTTGGGAACGGTGTGAATGGAGGGTCTTGCAAGACTGTCTTGTCTTGTCAAATAAAGTCACCTTTTCCAAGCCAAAAACATTGCCTCTGAATTCCTGCAAACATCGGGGTAAGTGTTATTTTAATGAGGAACAAAATACACGACAGTATTACATTTTAAAGATTAATTAATATATGATGAACACTGTATGAGTGCAATTGCCCCAACACAACAAACTAGAAAGGCATTTCCATGAGCAAATGTGGATGTGATGCGTCCAGTGATTGGACTGACCGCCTTACCGCAGCACAAGTGGAATGCACTACAGACCCCGTTTGTTGACAGGTCTTAGGCGAGCGGCTCACCTACTCAGTCGTAAACATTTAGTGAGTGATTGTAAAGGAGAATTAGGCTTCTTGTGCATTTTTTTCTGTGAAGAAGTATTAGTAGCCTATTAGTATTGTCAGATAGCGTTCCCTTAGAGAGTTTTATATGTAGAACATTGTATTCTAGATGATCGGCAAATTTCATCACTGTCCAGTTATATTTTTTAAATGGGGAAACAGAACCTGTTTGTTGCGTCTTTATTACCACAACCAACTACTGTTATTTCAGTCAATAAATAGGCTAAGGAGAGAGATTTCATTTTGAAAGTAGGAGAGCTCCGTTTCTACATAAAGCAGTGGAGAATGTTACTGTCAGATAGCGTTCTCTTAGCGAGTTCTATCTGTAGGACGTTGTATTCTATGAGTGATCAGCGTCATTAAAATAGGGAAACAGAACTGTTATCGGTCAATAAATAATACTATATTTGTGAGAGATTTCGTTTTGAAAGTAAGAGAGCTCTGTATAAAACAGAGTAGAATGATACTGTCAGATAGCGTTCCCTTTGTGAGTTTTATAATAATAATAATACATTTAATTAAGTGCACTAAAGCTAGATTAGAAATGACACTTACGGTATTCCGAGATAATATAGTAAGAAAAGCGGCACCCACATTAGCAACAGGACGGAAATGGAATCCAGAAGAGGCAGTACTGCAAGCAAAAGCAGCCCTTAAACATACGGAAATAGTAGGACAAGTACAACATGGACGAGGAGGATTTGGACTTGGTACAAGTAAACCGAGTTGGTCTAAAGCAACCCCTTTGGAACAACGCAAATTAGTGATAGAACAGATATGTAAGCAAGAGGAAGCAGTAAGGAGCGCTAAAACTGTCTCACAAGCCAAACATGGGCGATGGATAAACTGGGCAAGTGTAGAGCAGAGGACAATAACCTGGAAGGACTTGTGGGGAACGGAATCCACAAGAATTTGCTTCATTGTAAGGGAAACCTACGATGTACAGCCAACACCGACAAATCCAACATGCCCCCTCTGTGGCTGGACGGCTAATCTCAAACACATAATGGCTGGGTGCAGGACGAGCTTTACTCAAGGAAGATACACCTGGCGCCACAATCAAGTACTAAAATGCTTGGCGGAAGCAATAGAGCATAGGCGCCCAACAGTTAATCCCCTGCCAATTGGAGCAGAGGGCGACATGCACCACATTCGCTTTGTCAGGGAGGGAGTTCCGGGAATGAAGAGTTAAAGGGCAAAACAAAACTCAGGGCAGCTGAAGGGAGCATGTGATTGGAAAATGCTTGCTGATGTCGGCCAACAACTGAGAGTCCCATCAGAGATTGCAACAACCAACTTAAGACCAGATTTATTACTCTGGTCCAACACTCAGCAAATTGTTTATTTTATAGAGCTAACAGTCCCGTGGGAAGAAGCAATAGACGAGGCATACGAAAGAAAGAAACTATGCTATAGCGAATTAGCAGCTGAGGCAGAACAGCGAGGTTGGAGAACAAAGGTGTGTCCTGTGGGAGTTGGATGCCGTTGATTTGTGGAAATATCAACAACCAAACTACTTAAGGAGTTAGGGATCTGCGGAAAAGAATTGCGCGAAACCATAAAAGCTATATCAGATATAGCAGAAAGAAGTAGCCAGTGGCTGTGGCTGAAAAGGAAGGATCCTATATGGGCACAAAAGTAAAGAACATCATGTTGAAAAACCATAAAAAGTGGTTTCTCAGTACAAAGGTCCATCCATCCATTAACTTTACCGCTTATCCTGTACAGGGTCACGGGGGGGGCTGGAGCCTATCCCAGCGGACACAGGGCGAGAGGCGGGGTACACCCTGGACAGGTCGCCAGTCTATCACAGGGCCGACATATAGGGACAGACAACAACTCACACTCACATTCACACCTACGGGCAATTTAGAGTCACCAGTTAACCTGCATGTTTTTGGACTGTGGGAGGAAACCGGAGTACCCGGAGGAGTACCCACAGTACAAAGGTATAAAAGGTAAGTCTTTCCTGCAGAGCCTCATTCAAGCCTGCAGGAGAGTAGGGAAAGATCATCTTCTTTTCAGGTGGTAAGTATCCCTGCAGAGTTGGCCTGCAGGAATAGGTAATAGGGATAGATATTGGGATATCTCTCGGAATAAACAACTTTTTTTCTTTCTTAATATCTGGCCGTGCCGAGAGCGGATATAGAGGGGGGTGGCTCTGAGATGTCATTGCTCACCGATAAGCCTTCTGGAGGTGTCGTGGGCTCAAATTAACTAAACATCCGGGATGGAGGGTGTCCACTTGAAAACCCCAATGACATCTGTTCTCAACCCAAGTCCATTCGAAACAGCCAAGGTCACCGTATAAGACATATACAGTAAAAACAGTACAATATACAATTTAGGATGCAATAAACATAGGACAGACACATGGGAATTGAGGCAGAGGATATCGATGAACATCACAAGATTACAAGGGTAAAGGGTATAAAACAACAAACACATTATGTCAGGCATCATAATGAGAATGCTCTTTTAAATAGATGAGTTTTGAGGAGCTTTTGAATGTTGTACAACATTAAAACAATTAAGCAGAAGGCTTTCTCAAATAGAAAAGTTTTTAGGACTGATTTAAAAGTGGATAGTCTGAGGCATCCTCAGAAGGTCTGGGAGGGCAATCCACAGACGGCCCTGCAGCACCGAACGCCCGGTCACCGTGGAGATGTTGGAACTACGTCGGCTGCAGATGCACTTTTTTGTCATGACAGAGGGGATGGAGCGCTCTGACCCAGGGAACAACAATCGTCAGGAAACTCTGCAGATGCAACTGGGCCAGCGAAAAAATCCAAAATTTGCTGCAGTTTCGGAGTGTTGTAGCCACCAAAGCTGAGCAGCTGAGATAAGGGGCACTCCGGTGCCATGCCAGTCCGGTGCAAGACCGTTGTACAGTGTAGTGAAGTCCAAGGCTAGCCTGTTAGCCTATTAGCTAACTAGCCTGTTAGCCTAGCAACCACAAAAACAATTCCATGCCAATAACACCGGCTTACCGGTGGTAAATGTCCCTTAGTGTTAATATAGCGGGGAAAACAAAACATTCATAGCTGAACACAAAACAAAACATCACACTTGAACCCCCACACTCCACACACAATAGTCAACTTTAATTTTTACTGTCACTTTATATGGACTCTGTCACCTTAGTACCCCATACACCGGTCATCTCTATAACTCATAGTTGTATATTTTGAATTAGATTTAATTTATTTTGCATTATATTTTATTGACCTATTTTGTTATATTCTATTAATGTCTGCATTAGCATTAGGTGTCGAAGAGACACAAGAATTTCATTGCATACTTTTGCCTCTGTAAACGTTATGCATATGACAATAAAAACCTTGAACCTTACAACCAACACAAATGGAAACAAAATAAAATTACACTGATAAATCTGACAAAAAATACTGAGGAGAAGCGGCGAACAAACGACGCCAGCGTCCTCTTCTTACAGTGTCGCCATGATGCATTATATGTGCCTTGTATAGGCCTAGGGCTATATGATCGGCGAATTTCAAAAACCCTAATTCCTGACTGATCATTAGTTTTTTGATTAAGAATCATTAGACCTTATTTATTATTTTTGTTTATTTATTGACACCTTCACTTTAGTAATTTAAGGGCTTGATAAACCTTTATAAACTAAACCTATGCCAATTTTGGCTGATCAGTAATCTCCAAATGAATTCATTCCGCTTTCATTGCGTGACAATAGCCAACTCTTAGAAAATCCATACCAGGTTTTGCTCATTACCTTGCTGTGGCAGATGATAATATCGATCTGACCAGACTGCGTTTACTAGCTAAAGTTCGTTCATAGGCAGGTTTCACGATCAGCATGCTGGCGTTGTTTTGAAGCAGGAGGCTAGCGGTCGTAAATGTACACGCATAACAAATCGACCATGTTAATAAAAAATTATATATCTAAGTAGCAGGCTGTATGAGAGTATCAGACGTCTGTTTGGCAGGAAGCCAGCTGGAGCACATTGAAAGCTCTGCAAACTGACTGTCATTCAACATTTTGTCTTAAGATTTTTTAAATAATTAAATAATTTTCTAAACGTTTAGGAGGACGTTACAATAGATATATTTACCACAATATAGGCTATACAGAAGTGTGCCATTTCTCAAATCCTTACAGTAAACAAATTGTCACCAAAGGCTTGCAACTGTAAATAGTGAACATCATGTCAAACGTGACTGTAGCAGCTGGTCTGCATTAACGTTAGCCGTTAGCTAGCGCACCTTTTCTGAAATTTCTACCATAATGAAAAAAGATTTTGAGACAAAATAGTTACGTCAGTTAGGTGATATAAAGTGTTACATCATAAATATATGTTACCTTCCCTTGAAAAATCGCCTCAGATTTCAGCAGTCTGATATTCTCCAATCCTTCTACTGTAACTTTCAGTACACAAATTGTCAACAAAGCCAAGGCTTCTAGACCAACTAAATTCTCCTACTGAGGGCAGTACTTTTATTTTCCTCGTCATGGGGCTCATGAACAGCCAGCCACATAGTCAAAAAGGTCCTACTCCTACCCGTGAATTTTCCTGTTCGTGCTCCAGTCTCCAATGTCCTTCATTGCAGAAGCGTGTATACATGTCTAGGTGCTAATAATGCTAATGACAGCTGCAAACTAGCTAACTCCATAGTATGGAATAACAATGCGGTGCCGCCGTATACTCACGTGCGCATTCGTACAGATCCCCTGAACTGTTGGCGCGGTGTTTTTTTATTTATGATTTGGCTTTCCCACTTCTGACACCATGTTTCGATGTCGAATAACGTGACAGAGTCATTGATGCGGTTAACAACTGGTGTCCGGTGTAATGGGCAAGACAGTCGGTATACAAACGTTGCATGCGCAACAACAGTTGTGTTCGTGTCATTCGTTAATTTAGTTCAGCATAGTTTTAGAATAGGAAACAGAAATTAATAGTTCACCCCTCAACTGGGTATTCGGGTCTGATTAGTTCAGTCAATTTTCACGTGATAGATAGGCTCGGCATAGAAAAGATAAATGTTTAGTACGCCATAGTTATGATTGACTAACTATGATAATTAAGTCCCCTAAAAGACGATGCTATATAGTGCTTTAGGCCTACTGAAACGTGATGTATTGTATTTTGCCAAACAATCTTGATATTGATGTAACCGTTGATGTAATATTGATATTACTTTAAGATGTAGCCTATTCATTTACTATCAGGTCGTCCTTGTTAACTTTTTGCACTTAGCAATAACGTGCTGTATACACACCCTTACACACTCTACTAAATAAAATATGTTAAATACAAATTAATAGGTAAAATCACACCGTACTGCCAAATAATAATCACACTCAGTAAATCCAGCAGAGTAGCAGTCACGTGAAAAGTGAACTAAAGACTCGACAGAAAGGACAGGAAACAGAAATGAGTAGTTCACCCCTCAGCTGGGTCTGAGTCGTTAAATTTTCACGTGACAGCCGCAGTTCACCGCTGAACTGGGTCTTCTGTCCCGATGAGTCTGTAGTTCACTTGAAACGTGACTGCTTCATGCTTAAATTAGACAACGTTCATAAGTGACCCGTTATGAATTTATGATTATTAAAGGTCATTTTAAATGCATTTCACGCTACGTTGTTACTTAGTTGATGAGATATGATGCTGGAAAGTAAATGAACAATGTCCAAATCTTTTACTCTCCGTGTCAACAACCTTATCATACTTGTTGAGTGTGCTACATTAGCTAGCGTCTACGTAGCTACTTTCATGCTCGTCAGAGTGCATGGCCACATTTTCTTTTCCGAATTTAATAGGGACATCTAGGTAAACATTAAATGTACGTGGTGATAGGTTTTCATTGTCCATTACAAGGTCTGTGTAACAAATTTATTTTGGATGTTGTGGCTGACATGGTCACTATGAAATGCAATTTTGTTATTTTCAAAACACTTCCATATCCTTTTGCTTAGGCCCTTACCTGTAATAATATAACAGCCATGCCTGCAGTAATGCAATAACTCATGGCATCAGGGAGGGGAAAACAAAAATCCTAAAATAACTATAATAAATTTACTGTTATTGTTCAGTTCACTGATAACAGATCGATTTCGTTTAATAAACGTTTTTTGTTAAACTGTAAAAAATCCTGCCACCATTACATATCTTTGTCACAGGTTTTTGATAAATTCAGTGAATATTGGCCAATATGATAAAGAATTTATTTTAATCCCCAATATCGGTATCGGCTCCAAAATTCCACTAACATCTAGTTTGCAATTTATATATTATTTTTTGCACTTTAAAGTATACTACTAGGTTTCTATTAAGGTATTATTTTTAAAACTTGAAATATCCCTTTAACTGTACTTTTAGTAGACTTGAAGTTAACTCACATAATTATCATGTAAGCCTACACTACCAGTGGACTATAAAAATTCACCAGACATGTACTCAGGATTAAGAACATATCTGTTTTCTTTATAAATCAAAATGTTTAAATAAATATTGTATTGGATGCCAAAATATAAGAAAATAACATTGACACCTCCAACCAACATCTCAGTTCAAAACAAAACACAACAAACACGCAGCACAACCATAGTCTTTAGTGTAGGTTGATATTAGAATTTGTCACCCAAGAGGCTCTCCGAAATGTAAGCAAAATATACGCCAAATATACTTCGACTGTTCTGTATACTGTCAGTATAAGCCAAATATACTTAAGTATAATATTGTTAAGTATATACTCTGATAAAAAAGTAAACTGAAAGCATACTCTTATTTTTAGTTTAAAAGAAGTATATGGCCTACTAATAGCACACTTCAATAAACTTATTTTTGGTAAGGGATGATCTAAACTGTTTACATGGTGTTACACTGTCCAGCTGCTGGCCTTCATCTGAATTGTATCCTCCCCTATGGACATTTCACAAATGCTTACAAATTATTTCGAACCACCCGCCACAGCTGTGCGTTATTGTTTGCGAATATAGTGCATAATTGCTGTTGTGAATTTTACTGTCCTCCGTGCCCGTTAAAACAAGTAGGTGGTCAAATATAGCCTGTAGTCGGCCTACTTTTGGTGTGTTGCACTATTTTCAGCGTGTTATCGTTTGCCAGTGCATATTGCTGTGATGAACATTACGTTGTCCTCCGTGATGGTTCACAAGTCTGATAGTTGGTGCGCTCCAGCACTTAATGAAATAGCATTACAACTCAGGTAAAAGCACATGTTAGTTTTAAATTTGCTTGTGTGCCATCTGGCCAGGGATTCGATCGGTAAACCTTGAACTTCTAGCTCGCTTCTCTAGGCTGTCTACCGAGCTGATCCCCTTCCAATTTGCCCACATATCATCTCTATCAGCCCACCCTTATACTGTCAGCTAAAACCTGCCAAACAATTGCCTAACTTTCCACCTTCTCATGTAATGCTACTAAGCCTAAATTAAGGGCAAAACGCCGCTGAAATGGGCCTTTTTCTCCCATTTCATTGAGACCGTTCAACTGCTTTTTTCCTCACATGGCACCGCCAGTGTTGTACCATTTTCCTGTTATAGTTTACCTCAGACAATGTATTTAATACACATTATCAAATTACACCTTTCTGAGAGCCAATTATGTTGAATTTGATGAAAGCACAACGCCCCAATCAACTGAAGTTCGAAATGTGGGGTAATTAGAGGATTCCCTCAACTTTAATAGTATAATTCGGTGTTTTCTTAAAGCATAGATTTAAGCACTTGCCTAAAAAATAAACATGGTGAAGATATAAACCCCATAATCACTATATCCTTACCTTTGATGAATCCTTCTTTAAATATCTTTCTTTGAATTTTTGTATTAGTTGTCCGTTAACGGACAGTAAAAACTCGAAGACTAGAATGGAACAGTGGCTGCGCATGCATAGTATGCAGAATGACCTATGCGTGAAAGTGGGTCGGGTGACTGGGTCGCTGCTGCCAGCGTACTTTTAGCAACAGTCAAGTTCCTTCCATTTTGAATACTTTATGCTTCAGTGCACCGATGGAATTAACTAATCACAGCAACTATATATTGACCTTATATCTGACAAACTGTCCACCATTGCAATAAGCCCCTCCCCTCCCAGTGAGCAATATTTGAAAAGTTGGCTAACTGATATAGGGTGCTAATTAAGTGTGGAAAAAAGGTCAACATTTTAACGTGTATTTTCCCCCAGATTTAACTTAAATCTAGTTTTTAAATCTAAATCTTGTGTTTTTTTCAGATTTATAAATTAAACATTTAAATAAATAATAATTATGTTTGAAATTTCAGATATAATTTATAACTCTTCACATTTATCAACCTTTCTACATTTAAATCCAACTTGAGAACAAAAGCTTGCTTTTTTACACTTGGCAATTTGAGATTTAGCAAAAAATAAATATGTAGTTTTAAATTAAATATGTATTTCTAGAATTGAGATTTAGAGGACATTAAAACACAAAAATGTGATATTTGGGAATTTAAATATATAGTTTGAAAATTTGAATTTTAATTTTGATAAATTTAAAATAAATATTTATTTGCAAAATAACTATATAATTTGGTAGCTAAATGTGTAAATTCACATATCGTAATCACTCTTTGGAGGAAGAGCAAGGTCTTCTCGGCATAAAACAGACACCATGGCGGATTTGCTAGACTTGTTTCTGCTGGTGTAAGGGACGCTTAACAGGCTCAAACAGCCAGCAACAAATAAATCCAGATTAAATATTACACTGTCTCACTTTATTACTCCAATAAAAAAAGCATACTTTTACAGCAAACAAATGTGTGAAATTGGCAGCGACTTGATGTTGGCGTAACTATAGGGGGAGCAGCCGGTGCAATTGCACTGGGGCACAGAGATTAAAGGGGAACACTCCCACGTACCTGTATTGCTTATAAGTTTTTTTTTTTTAAACTGTGTATTTTTAATAACCTGTTATCATTGTTGGTGGCAAGCAAAATTTCTTGACCAAGTTCCCACCGGGGGAGCAAAATATGATGAACCACGTGAGGGCACACACGTTTGCATCGGAGCAAGATGTAGAAGTAACAACTGCAGTGGCGATAGCCCAATGAAAATTAAAAATAATATGACAACTGTATGACAACTTCACAGACTACCAAACTTTGTCACCAAAACTCAGAGACATCATGTACCCAATTTCTTTTGAAAGGCAGAATTTCACTAATCCATTTACTATATGCCGCTCTAGTATAGGCTATATGTTAAGGCTAGAAATACAATTTTTTTAGTGATGGCAGATGTTTGCTACCAGTTTGGAAACATGGTTCATCAACACCTTTTTGGTTGCTCTGCAACTGAGAAATCTGAGATCACTAAAAACATTTTTCTTCAATGGAGGTGTTTATGTAGGCTATTTCTAGTTCCGCCTCTAATCAATTTTGATAGGCCAGCTGACAAAAAATGACATCGATAAGTGCTGCGCTTGGCAAAAGTTGAACTATTTCCAAAAAGATACCAATCGCGCCTTTACATAATGGAGAAGAGATGCTGGAAGTTCAAAAATCACGTTCGATGGACACAGCCCCTGTATTTTGCGGTGAATCAGGTGGTAGGCTAGCAAGATTTTGTTACCATTGCTACCACTAATTTTGAGCCCTGGCAAATGTACATAATAGTTTGTCTAGTTGTCTCAAATATTTGAGGGGACACGTGCGACACCTGTATGAATGGGCATGACATCTCTGCCAAAACTAGTGCACGCTAACTCATCCTGGAGCATTTTGGATTCCAAACTGGCATAAGAAGGTTTCTCGAGCAAAAACATTTGGCCTTGCAACCAGTTTAAACCAATCAGATCATCAGTGATTACATAGAACACATCCAGGGCACTGCATGCAAATTCCCACATTTAGCTACCAAATTACATATTCATTTTGAAAATAAATGTTTTTTCAGATTATATATTTAAATACCCAAACGCCACATTTGTGTTTTTCTGCAAAACCTCAGTTATAAAAAATATAAATAGTTTTGAAATAAATATACATTTTTTTGCTTAATAAGTTGGATTTAAATGTAGAAAATTAGCTAAATATTGAAAGATTTATGAATTATAACTGAAACTACAAAATTAAGCATTTATTAAAATGTTTTTCAGACTATTAATCAGAGAAAAATTGCTTGATTTAAATCAATTATGGAAAATAATGGCTAGATTTAGCTTACATCTGGGAAATCCGGTTTTGCACCATGGACCGGAGAGAGATCCCTATGGCAAAAGATCTGTAAAAATCCTATATGTTAAATCTATAAAAATCCTATATGTTGACTGTATAGTTCAGTATGGATGAAACATGCTGAAAACTTATATTAATTCATATATGAATTCTGGCATGATTATGGCCCCTTTTGTATACAGTGAAACAATAAGAATTTCATATATCTGTAAGTCTAAACACAATAAACATGTGAGGTTCTTATATGTTCTACAGTATCATTTGTTCTCACAAAACTTTGACCCCATTAACGTACGTCAACACATATAAAATGAATATGAAAACAACATAATATATGTATGACTCACATTTTAAACATATATGGTTTCTTATAGGTCCCACTGCATGATTTGAGTAAGAAACATTAATTCTCACAAATGTTTTACCCCATTTATGTCTACACATAAAATGAATATGAAAACAACATAATATATGAATGGCTCACATTTTAAACATATGTGGTTTTTATGTGTTCTCACAGGTCCCACTCAATGAATTATGTGAGAAACATATATATTTCTCACAAGATTTTGACCCCATTTATGTGTCAACATATACAAAATGTACATGAAAACATTATAATTCACGCTATAAACATATATGGTTTCTTGTGTTCTTATAGGTCCCACTGCATGATTTGTGTAAGAAACGTTGATTCTAACAAAATTGTTTACCCCATTTGTGTCAGCATACACAAAATGTATATGAAAACATTATAATATATGTATGATTTACATTATGAACATATTTGGTCTGTATGTGTTATTATTAGTCCTACTGCATGATTTCTGTAAAAAAACATTAGTTCTCACAAATTATTCACCCCATTTATGTATGTCAACACATACAAAATGTACATGAAAACGATACAAAATCTCTATGATTTGCATTTTAAACATATATGGTTTTATGTGCCTCAATCTAGGAAAAGTGTAAGGAACATATGTTTAATAAATGAGCACACCATTTTTACATAGTAACATATTATAAAAGAAAGAGAAATCCCATCATTTGTATATTTAAATAATATATTTAATCCAGGAAATGCAAAAACGCAAAGTGCAGTGCGCCTGACCAAAACATGCTCTGATACACACACAGACGTCATTTTTATTAATTCATATTAGTCAATAACAGAGACATTTTTTCCTTAAATGGGGGAACGTTTCCTTAACATTTACCCCCATATCCTTTACATTTTCATTCATGTTAGCCCCACACACCACAAACAAACACACATCAACTTACTATAAATGGTATCAACTTTTTTTGGGGTCCAGAGCAGTCCTGCTTTGCCTTCTCTCCTGGATTTGCCTTCTCAAGTTGCTCTTCAGGAGAACATCCACCGGAAACACAGCCATGAGCATAGTCCATAGGAAGACAGACACTGAACAGGCATTCAACGATGAAGCCCACGGCAGTTTTGTCACAGAGCACTTGTGTTCCTGGGTATATTTCAATCTGTGAACACAAGATTAATATAGAAGGCCTATTTTATAATCCAAATGACATGATTTCCGTGTTGACACATTTCGAAAATATTCCGGGAGAAAAGGCACACTAGGGTTACACGTTTGACCCCAACCAATGAACACGTTTACGACCCAGTGTCAAGTTTACCATTGTAGGAGATTTCACAAAACACAAGGCGAGCAAAGGGATAAAAAAATTCTGACAAGCTAGAGTATGTATGTTGGTTTGTCGTGGGATTGTATTTGTAAATGGCCAGACCATCGCTGGAAATGTGTCTTAACCGGCTAAAACGTGTTGAGAACGGCCTGAATTTGTGTAGTCTGAGGCTGGCATAATGTTATGTTATACATGAAAATAAAACGTTAAGTGTGATATGAAATAGCTAGGTAGTTAATGTTAGCCATGTCTACCTAAGGCTAACATAGCTTGCGCTAGTGCTAACGCTATTAGTAAGTATTATAAGTTCAAAACTATGAAGCTAACTTTTTAGATGATATGTAACTTCACTTGACGATACAGCTAGACAATTTTGTGGTTATAACTGTCGC
>JAPMUY010003169.1:2500-7500 GCA_026901105.3 Galaxias olidus
AAGCTTTGCTTTAACGTGTGGGTGTGTGTGTGTGTGTGTGTGTGTGTGTGTGTGTGTGTGTGTGGATGTGTGTAGGTCAGATGTAGTCCATGAAGCTCTGCTTTTGTGTGTCTGTCTGTGTGTGTGTGTGTGTGTGTGTGTGTGTGTGTGTGTGCAGGTGGAGCAGAGGGGGACCAGAGTCCTGCTCTTTAAGCTATAATTGCGTTGGTAGAGTTTCAGCGCGCCCTGTCTGATTTATGAGTGTTGCCAACACTGAGCTAACAAGGGCTATCAATTCAGCCCCCCGCTCCACTGCTGGACACCAACCAGGGAGCAACAGCCAGGGGTGAGAGGGCTGTGTGTGTGTGTGTGTGTGTGTGTGTGTGTGTGCAGGCCTGACAAAAGCGAACGAACAGACAGATTGAGTGTGTGAGGCTGGGGGTGTGTGCGTGTTAATTTGTTGTCCGCTCCGAGCTTCAATGTGCCAACGCTTCCGTTACCCTGGCAACAGACCTCGGCTTATGTATTAGAACATCAATTTCAGAAACGTGCACGCGCGCGCACACAAACACACACACACACGCGCACACTAACACACACAAACGCACACGCACACTAACACACACAAACACAAGCAAGTCGATGAACTCTTCACCTGGTGGTTGACAGCTAAGCCTGACCCCTGGGTGACCTTTTGACCCTACACCCCTGCTCGGGGGAGCCTGACAGGAATTTCCAGGTGGCGGTCTTTGCGCCGCTCCGCTGTCAGGCGTGGCGACAGCAGCCCAAAGAACCCCCCCCCCCCCCCCCACACCCCCACCCCACCCTCTCCCCAAACAGCTGAGCACTCCGGCTTAACGCCGCAAGAAACGCCAAAGGAAAGATAAATCTCCGTCTTTATTTTGAAAACGCTTGCACTGAAACACTAGACATTGGACTGCTTTGCTCCCCTACGGACGACAGGGACTTTCCTTTGAGCCTCCTCCTCGTGTCCGGTACGTAACCCCTCACACTGACCCCCACAAAGAAACAGTCGCACGAGAAGTTTAGCTTCAGCCTAGCAAAACCAATCACGACGACGCCTTCATTTTACGAAAGCTCGGCCCCCGAAAACCTACGCCTCTCAGCTGGAAAACAAAACGTGTCCCTTCACGACGACGAAGAACGAGCGGACGTTTCTTCCCTGTCAGCGGTTGTCCCCCCTCTCCTCCTCTCCGTAATTGAAGTCGCTCGTTTGACAGCGTGGCGCCGGCGTTTTCCCGGCCCGTCACGCGGCGAACGACAGAAAACCAGGGCTGCCGTTCCTGGGACGCGGCGCGGCTCCGGACGCCGACAGAGAAACCTCCGGCAGCTCCCCGTTCCCGATTCGTCTAGCGGGCAGACCGTGGGGGAGGGCAGAGGGACTCGGTCTGGGAGAAGAGGGTGCGTGGGGGGGGGGGGGGGGGTTGACTCTCCGGGCACCCCCCTCCTCCCCGGCCCCGCGGTAGGGGGGGGCTCCCTCTCTCTCGACACCCTGTGAAAATGTTCCATGGCTCGTTTGAGACGCGACCGCCGCGATTCAATCTCTCCTCCTCTCCCCCCCCCCCCCCCCCCCCCCCGCCCCCTCCTCCAACACAAAAAAGAGTCCCCTGGACGATTGCGTGAGTGGAACTGCAGAGCGGAGTGAACTGTCGACCAAACGGCTTTTTCCCCTCCTTGAAGTTACAATCATATGCATTAGTGCTATATGTAGAGAACATTCATGTCATGTTATATAGCACATAAATAGACCCGCAGAGAGACAGGCCGACAGACAGGATAAGACAGGAATAAAATGTTCCTATTCCTATAGGGAACACTTCTCTCCTATATCTGCCTCCCTGAGTGGGCGTATGGAATCCTACAGGGGGGGGGGGGGGGGGGGGGGGGGGGAGAGAGAGAGAGAGAGAGAGGAGAGAGAGAGAGAGAGAGAGAGAGAGAGAGAGAGAGAGAGAGAGAGAGAGAGAGAGGGAGAGAGAGAGAGAGAAAGAGAAAGAGAGAGGCTTTCCAAAACAATACGGGCCCGTAGGCCATGAGGGGGAAGCTACTCAAAGCTCTACCTTTTCATTCCCTCCAGTCTTCCCTTTCTTTTCTCTCTTGTCCTTCACTTCCTAAGCCGTCTCTCTCCTCCGTCTCTCTCTCTCTCTTTATCTCGCTCCTCCACTTCTCCTCCACTTCTCCTCCTCTCCCTTTCTCTTTCTCTTCTTTCCGCCTCTTCTGTCTTCCCTCCTCAGCTGAAGTGGGGAGGGCACATTGCCATAACTCCTGGGGGATGTAGTTCTTCGGTGCGCCAGGTGATACTCCACCGCCTAAGGTGACATTACCCATAATCCCCGTCTGTTTTAGCTCCTGGCACTGGATCTCGTGAGAGAACGAGCCAATCTGCCCCTCTCTCTCTCTCTTTATCGCTCTATTTCTTCCTTCTCACCTCCCTCTTTTTCTCTCTCAGCCTTCTTTCATTCAAATAAATAGAATCTGAAAATGGTGAGAATCAGAAAATTCCTTACTGAACAATGTCGCAAAGGCAGTACTCCCTCGCTCTGCCAGTCCTCCTCTCTTCCCTCCTCCTCAGTCTCTCCTCCCTTTCTCTCCATCCTCCTCTCTTCCCTCCTCCTCAGTCTCTCCTCCCTTTCTCTCCATCCTCCTCTCTTCCCCTCTTCCTCTCCTCCGTTTCTTTATCTTGTTCCCTCTCGCTGTCACTCCTCACTCTCAAGCTACTGTGTCTATCCCTCTCCCTCGCTCTCCTCGCTCCGACAAACACACACACACCCACCCACACACCCACACACCCACACACACACCCACACACCCACACACACACACATTCACACACGCCTCGCACTGCATCAGGCAGCTTAGGAGGTCAAATCCGCAGCGTGTTAAATGAACCCATCTCCCCACACCAACGCCAAGGCCAACGGTCGCCTCTGACAAGAAAAGCCTGCAAATCCCCCGAAACGCACTGGGACTAATCCCCCCCCCCCCCCCCCCCCCCCCCCCCCCATCCCCCCCGGGCCCCCGCAGTACCTGTCTCCTCGTCGATGGCGAAGCGCCCCAGCCCGCTCCCGTCGCGGATGGAGTACTGGATCTCCCCGTCGCGGCCCTCGTCCTCGTCCTGCGCCGCCACCCGCAGCACGGTGGTCCCCGCGCGGGCCCCCTCCCTCACCGAGCCGGCCAGCGCGAAGTGGGGGAAGTACGGGGCGTAGAGGTTCTCGTTGACGTCCACCACCTCCACCTCCAGCCAGCTGACGGAGAGCAGCGCCACGGGGCGGCCCCGGTCCTTGGCGCGCACCGTCAGGTTGTAGAACTGCCGCGTCTCAAAGTCCAGCTCCTTGGCCAGCCGCACGGCGCCGCTCGCCTTGTCCACCTCGAAGGTGCCGTTGGCGTCGTCGGCCAGGGAGTAGCGCACCTGGCCCCCCGGGCCCGTGTCCGGGTCCTGCGTGTCCAGCCAGGCTACCACCGTGCCCACGGGGAGGTCCTCCAGGGCGCGGGCGTGGTACACCGCGGGGACGAAGGCGGGCGGGCAGTCGTTGACGTCCTCCAGGGTCACCCTCAGGGTGGTGACGGCGGAGCGCTGGCGGCCCCGCGCCGCCCTGTCGCGCGCCTCCACCTTCAGGTCGAAGGCGGCCACCTGCTCGCGGTCCAGCTGGCCCGCCACGTACACGATCCCGTTGGTGCCGTTGATGCCGAACTGGGCCGTGCTGGTGAGCAGGGAGTAGACGATCTCGCCGTTGGGCCCCAGGTCCTTGTCCGTGGCCGCCACCTGGATGACCTCGGTCCCGATGGCCGTGTTCTCGGGGACGACGGCGCGGTAGCCCCCCTCCCGCAGGAACTGGGGGGCGTTGTCGTTGGCGTCCTCCACGTAGACGGTGAGGAGGCGCCAGGCCGCCCTTCGCGGCACGCCCAGGTCGTACAGGGTGAGGTTGAGGAGGTAGCGGTCCCTCCTCTCCCGGTCCAGCGGCAGGAAGACGCTGATCAGGCCCGTGTCCATGTCCACGGCGAAGCAGCTGTCCACGTTGCCGTCGGCGATGGCGTACAGGATCTGCCCGTTGAAGCCCGTGTCGCCGTCGTGCGCTTTGACCTGGAACACGCTGGCGCCGACCTCGAGGTCCTCGCTGACCGTGACGTCGGCGGGGAAGGCCTTGTCGAACTGGGGGGTCTGCCGGTTGACGGAGAAGAGGTCGATGAAGCCCTCCTCCATTTTGGGCTTGGCGCTGGCCTTGGATTTCTTCAGCAGCTTCTCGGCCAGCTTCTGGGCCACCCGGGTCTCTCTGCAGTTGAAACTCTTGGCGGCGGACCGTCCCTGGACCAGGGAGATGTTCACAAACATGGGGTCGGAGAAGTGCTCGCCGTCCGTGGCGGTTATCTTCAAACTGAACACCCCGTTCCTGGGACTGGCACTGGCCAGGGACCTCTTCAACGTCAGCACCCCCGAGTCGGGGTTGAGCTCGAAGAACTCCTTCTCGTTCCCTGACAGGATCTTGTACTTGACCAGCTCCAGCTCGTCCACGTCGATGGCCGACATGGTGGCGATGACCCGCTCGACGGGCAGGTCGCGGGGCACGGCGCCCTGGCACGCCACCTTCTCAAACAGGGGCTGGTTGTCGTTGACGTTCTCCAGGTGGACGGTCACGTTCGCCTCGCTCTCCCGCCTGTAGGGGGAGCCCCAGTCCGAGGCGCGCACCACGAACGCGAAGCTCTCGGACGAGGACTCAAAGTCCAGCTCCCGCGTGGTGCTGAGCACGCCGGTGAACTGGTTGATCTGGAAGGGCAGCGGGGCCAGGCTGGAGATGCTGTAGGTGATGTAGCCGTTCTCCCCCCGGTCCTCGTCGGCCGCCGACACCGTCAGCAGGGCGGTGCCCGCCGGGACGCTCTCGTTGACGAAGGCCTCGTACCACGGCTGGGCGAAGGTCGGCGCGTGGTCGTTGGCGTCCTCCACCGACACGCGCACCTTGGCCCGCAGCTCGCTGTCCACCTCCAGCACCTCCAGGTCGAAGGTGGAC
>JAPMUY010003169.1:20000-27500 GCA_026901105.3 Galaxias olidus
TTACGGTAGTCCGCTCGCCAGCCTGTTAATTGTTCATCCATTTCTCTGGGTCAGATCAGACCGTGGACGTATGATTAAGAGCAATGTGTGGTCAGTGTGTGTGTTAGTGTGTGTGCCCCTGCTTCAATTGAGTTTGCACATGTATTTGCGTATGTGGTGTGTATGTGCGTGTGTGTCCGTGTGTATGTGCCCTTGGGTAAATTAATTTTGCTTGTCTGAGTTATGGAATGTGTGTGTGTGTGTGTGTGTGTGTGTGTGTGTGTGTGAGTGTGTGTGTGTGTGTGTGTGTGCGTGTGTGTGTGTAAGTATGTCTGTGTGTGTGTGTGTGTGTGTGTGTGTGTGTGTGAGAGAGAGTAAAGGACAGAATGGCACAGAGGTCCCATTGAAACTGGCCATTAAGCTAATGACATAGTTCTCCAGTTTAGCGGTAGAATGCAGTGCCTCCACCATGACTTAGAACTGTGTATATGTGCTTATGTCTGTGTGTCTGTGTGTGTGTGTGTGTGTGTGTGTGTGTGTGTGACATTAATTACGGAGGGGCTGCAGCCGAAGATGGAGGACAGGGCTCTGCAGACTCTCTTGTTCATTACACACACACACACACACACACAAGGCTGCCACTGCCTTACCCTGTACACATCCACCTAATAGGCACATTAGTCGTGTGTGTGGGTGTGAGTGTTTGTGGCGGTTGTCAAATCAAGTTTCCTCAAGTGTGTGTGCTAGTGAATGGCAGTGTGTGTGTGTGTGTGTGTGTGTGTGTGTGTGTGTGTGTGTGTGTGTGTGTGTGTGTGTGTGTGTGTGTCCTCTAGTCATTGCCAGTTTAATTAGAAAAGAACATATAGGTAGATTGGCATTGAGGCAGAGAAGATTGGGAGAGAGAAAGTGACGGAGAGAGGAGAGGACTGAGAGAGAGAGAGAGAGAGAGAGAGAGAGAGAGAGAGAGAGAGAAAGTGAGGAAGAGACCCAGAGGGAGGAGAGGACAGAGGGAGAGAGAATGTTTGTGAAGGTGAGCGAGGGATGGAGAGGGAGGGCAGAGAGACAGAGGGAGCGAAAACAGACTGAGCGTGAGGCTTTTCACACTCCTTCGCCTTCCCGCCTCTCCTTCGTTCACCTCTCCCTCCATCCCTCGCTCCGTCCATCCACCTCTCCCTCCATCCCTCGCTCCGTCCATCCATCTCTCCATCCGTCTGTCTGTCTGATGAGGGGATAACGAGCGAGCAGACTGGCTCCCTCCTCAGGGCGTAGTTAGAGAAGAACGAGGGACAGAAACGGAGGAGTGGAGGAGTGGAGGAAGGGAGGGAGGAGGGAGGAGGAGAGAAAGGGAGGAGGGCTCAAGGATACAGGAGAGCAGGCAGACACTGAGGCAGCGGGGAAGAGAACGAGAGGGGGACAGCAGGGAGGGAATGAGAGCGGGAACGAGGAGGGAGGAGGGAGGTAAGACAGAGCAGAAAGAAGGGAGGAGAAAAGAGGAGTGAGTGGAGGCATGTGGTAGGAGCTTCTGGTCACAAGCCTGCTAAGTTGGTTAGAGTGGAATATGATTAACACACACACACACACACACACACACACACACACACACACACACCAAGGTCACAAACACTCTCTCTGTTCCCACCCTCTGAACCTGAGTGCCTCCAAAGGTCTGCCCACACCTGTTAACGCTTTGAGGACATAGCAGAGCCCCTACCCTCCTCATGACCCCACGACCCTGTCCGTGTGTGTGTGTGTGTGTGTGACGTTGTGTGTGTGTGTGTGTGTGTGTGTGTGTGTGTGTGTGTGTGTGTGTGTGTGTGTGTGAATCTGACCTGTCCCCCCCCTCCCCACAGACTACGTAGAAACCTTGGGTCTTGGATTCAACATCCTTTCCCATCTCTTTCTCTCCGTATGTCTTTCCTTTTCTCTCCCACTCCCTGCTTCCTTTCTCTCCTTCTCCTCTCGGCTTCCCTTCTCTCCTTCCCGTAACAGAGGACTGGGTTTTTCCACTACTGCTGTTCTGTCAACGATAGCTGAGAACACACTGGGCTGTGATTTCGACCCCCGAAGGATCCAAACCCGTACACACACACAACTCTCAGAACTCACACACACACGCACACAACTCACACGCACAACTCGCACACAGTTACGAATACACCACTAGAAACCAGTCAATGAAATGCTGCGTGTACCCCCAAAACAAGCCTAACAAATACCCTGCAGACACTTTGTCTTTCACTCACACACACACACACACACACACACACACACCACACACAGACGCGCTCACAGCAACAGCGGGGAGGTAGTGCTGATGCAGGTACGCTGAGAGCAGAGAGGCCCTATTATTCCCTCTATCTCGCCCCTGCTGTTTTCAGACAGAAAATAGCCACTTACAAAACGTTCGCAGCACACTGCGAGTCCGTTTGTACACATTCCTCCTGTCTTTGCGTGTGTGTGTGTGTGTGTGTGTGTGTGTGTGTGTGTGTGTGTGTGTGAGAAAGAGAGAGACTGAGAAACGGGGGAGCGAGCGCGCGTGTGTTTGTCTTTCAGTGGCCCCCATCAGACAAAACAAACGGCACCTGACCCGCAGCTCCGGGTCGCCACGGCACACCGCTTAGCGTGGAATGCTAACATAAACACCGACGCTACCGTGTTAGCGCTCATTAAGGGTGGTCATTGAGCTAGCCGAACTTAGCCGTAGCCTTGCCTAGCCTAGCGTTGCCTGAGGGAGACCGTCTGCTTTTCTCATCACAGCTCCCTTTACCTCGTGTGGGATTTCAATTAAGGATGATAACAAAACGGAGAGAAAGAGAGGGAGAAGAGGGGGAGGGGGGGGTGGAGAAGGAGGGGAACAAGAGAGTGGGCGAGAGAGGGGGGGCGGGAGAAAAGAGGAAAGCAGGGGGTTCCATTTAATTGGCGCTTTAGCCACGGGTAATGATCTCTATATTTCTTCCGGTTGTCATTTCGGAGGAGAGCGCCGGGCTAGGTAGCACGCTAACACGCTAATGGGAATAAAGAACAGGACGGAGGGGGGGGGGCGTCTCGCCTTTCACAATACACCCTTCTACCCCCCCCCGTCATGCTTTGGCACGCCATTCAATCTCCATTCCTACCTCCCTTTTTCCCTCTCTCTCTCGCTCTCTATCTGTCCTTCCGTTTTGTGGGTGGTTTGTTCTGTAAAGTACAGGACGATTTATGGCAACACACACACAATAGCTGAGCTGTTGCCTAAGGCCCCCCCCCACACACACACACACACACACTGACTCACACCCTTTCTAAAGGGGTAGGCTCCAATCTTGTGCTCACATCCACTCTGCAAACAAGCATGTCCTTCCTGTGTGCAGACACACACACACACACACACACACACACACACAGAGAAACACAATTCTTGTGTTAATCTAATCTATATGGAGAATAGTAACAGGCAGCAACACTGTCTCTCTCTCTCTCTCTCTCTCTCTCTCTCTACTTCTCTCTACCTCTACCTCTCTCACCTCCACCTCTCTCTCTCTACTGCTCCCTCCCTCCCTCCCTCCCTCCCTCCCTCCCTCCTGCCGTTGTGTAAGGTGAGTGCTGCAGGGTCTGTGCAGGGAGCTGTGGCGACACGCCCTGTTTACACACACACACACACCCTGCCCTTCCAGCCAGCGCAGGCAGGAGAGAGGGAATTAAGGAAAGTAAAAGGGAAACAGAGGGAAGGAGACCGAAAGACAGAACGAACAAAAGAGAGAGGGAATGAACAAAAGAAAGAGAAGGTGGAGTGCCGGAGAGAAAGCAGAGCGTGATGGAAAGAGAACAAGAGAGCGACTGTAGGCCAGGGGGGGAGGGGAGGGGAGGGAGGGAGGGAGGGAGGGAGGGAGGGAACATGAGAAAGGTGAGGGGACGGAGAATCACTTTACTCGACAAACACGGGCAGCGGAGGGAAGAAAGAGGAGAGGACGGAGGGAGGGAGAGAGAGAGAGAGAGAGAGAGAGAGAGAGAGAGAGAGAGAGAGAGAGAGAGAGAGAGAGAGAGAGGGGGAGGGAGGGAGAGAGAGAGAGAGAGAGAGAGGCAAAAGGTGATGGAGTGAGAGGAGGAGGCCAGGGGGGGAAACGAGAGCTAGGAGGAGGGGAAGAAAGGAGGAGGGGTAGATTGGTATGTGGATAAAGGAGGGTAAACCACTGGGCCGCTGTGGCTGTGGAGCCCTACTGTACATTATGGATCATGTTCTGGAACCTTCTACAGTGTAACCATCACGCGGACAGGGAAAAAAAGCAAAGAACCTCCACACACACACACACACACACACACACCCAGAGAGAGAGACACAGAGACGCACAATGAGCGGTTCTATGAAAAAGGTCAAGTGGCCCTCGTAGCTACGGCTTAGGAACGAATGCGTCCCCGTTCCGCTCATCCCTCGCTCCCTCTCTCGTTCCCTCGTTCTCCACTTTGCTGAGGAGTGTCGTGGTTCTCAGAAGGTTGAGATGTCATTTCGACGATCACCTGCGACCGACGCGCACGCACACACACACACACGCGCCCACGCAATCACGCACACACCCGCACTCCCGCGCACCCCTCTCCAAATGAACAGTCTCTCGCCCTCACATTTGACAATGAAAGGGCGTATATGTGGAGCAGAGAGAAGGAGTGAGAAGGAGTGAGAAGGAGAGAGAAGGAGAGGAGGCTTCAGACTCAAGGACATCTCGACAACTACCTCCAGGAGACTCGCTGAGTGGGCTGTTTCTACAAACTTCAACTTCACAGCAAACACACACACACACACACACACACACACACACGCAGGAATAAGGGGCCCTCTTCCTCGCATGTTTCTTCACGTCACGTACGTCAACACGCGAGCGAGTACACGCGTGTCTCCTGAAGCGCAGTGAAAACACACGCGGGCGCCAGGCGTCCACTAACGCAGCGCTGCGCATTGAATATATCCGTATTAATACATCGCTTAGACTTGGCACGCGTTCATAAATATTCAAACGGCAACAGCAGCGTTTAAAGGTTAGTTTAATCACCTAGTGATCCCATTCACACTTTGAATCAGCGCTATGGTGCTGGCGTTCCCGCACGCACACACACTCGGTTTGGGGGGCATTGCGGAGATGCAGCAAGAGTTGCGTAAGGCTGACTGTCAGCACCCCGCTTGACTTCTCAGCAAGCCGCCTTAGCAGAAGGCAGACAGCAGTCTGTGTGTGTGTGTGTCTGTGTGTGTGTAGGGTTGGTGTGTGTGTGAGTGTGTGTGTTTAACCAAAGCCCTGAGTGGTTCAACATGTGTGTGTTTTGAGTGTCACCGTCCACCCCCCACATGAGACACGGTAACTAGAGCCTTGTTCCTCCAAACCAAACTAACACCCCCCCCCCACTCCCCCAGTGTGTGTGGGTATGTGTTTCAAGAGTGCGTAACAAAGTGTGTGTGTTTAGTAAATGCCCTGCTGTGTGTACGTGTTTGTAAGCTATGTGGGTCTATGTGTGTGTGTCTGTGTGTGTGTGTGTGTGTGTGTGTGTGTGTTCATGGAAGGCACGTGAGATTTCCCCCCTCAGCCCAGACCACCCCGGTCTCCCCCTCTGTAGCTACCAGAGTCTTGTGTTCAGCTCCAGAGACTTCTTCTACTGTTAGGCCCGGGGTGTGTGTGTGTGTGTATGTGTGTGTGTGTGTGTGTGTGTGTGTGTGATTACTCCTTTGGTTTGGTTGGCCTGTGTAACGCTATCCTCCCAGTGTCCCTACAGGCATCCCATGAGGCCTCCGGGTAGAGGAGGCAGAAGAAGAAAAGGGTTGAGCGGGTTGAAACGTGAGGTGGGAGACGAGGGAGAGGGAGGGAGGGAGGTCTGACAAACCGTTAAGGCTTGTCGGGGGGGGGGGGGGGGGGGGGGGGTTGTTCCTCGTTCTGCAGCCCCTGATGGATCTTTTATTTATGAAGTAGCAGACGCGTCGACGTCTCCAACCGGGCCGAATAACGTACTCCTCCCTCCTCCCGTTCCTCAGAGCCATGTCTCCCTCCTCTCCTCCCTTCTTCTTTCACATAACGTACTACGCTCCCTCCTCCTCTCCTCAGAACCCTGGTTCCTTTCTCTCCTCTATTCCTCTCTCACCACGGGGCAAAGGAGTGTGTGTGGATAGGGTGAGAAGAGTAGGACAGCAAACTGGGAATTGTGTGTACGTGTGTGTGTGTGTGTGTTTATGTGTTGCCATTCTAAACATGGGTTTAAAGTAGGAATCAAAAGAGGGGAGCGAGTCTAAGGGAGCAGGACGGGGCAGGATGAGGGGAAAGAGAGAGGGAGAGAACGGGAGAGGGAGCGAGAGAATAAAAAGACGCGAGCAGAAGAGAGAGCGAGAGAAGTGGCAGAGCGGAGGACAGGGCGAAAAACACTGGAACACAATAAAACCAGACACATAAAACGAAGGACAAAGAAATAGGGTTAGAATGTGTGTGTGCGCGTGTGTGTGTGTGTGTGTGTGTGTGTGTGTGTGTGTGTGTTTGTGTTTGTGTGTGTGTGTGTGTGTGTGTGTGTTGTCTCTGGGTTCCCTAGATTCCACGCTCTAATCTACGTAACACCCCGATGGTCCGATTTAAATGAGGGGGTGCCAACTCATTAAAACCTTGGCCAAGGCCGCTCTTCAAAAGACCAGTACAACAATCCCCGGCTATCTATAGCCACATGTCTGGAGAGGGCTTCAGCAGGATAATTACTTCATTAACTTAGACCTCCTCGGATACATGAAGGATATGTGTGTCAAACTGAACCATATATCCTTGATTATTTTTACTGTATGTATTTAAATACGTGTATGTTAGTCTAGGTTACTCAATACATTATTAAAAAATTTTCTCCTTCATAACCATCTGAAATCATTTGATGTTGCGGACATAAAAAATTGGAAATTGAGGTTGCGTTATTGATTCATCCTTCAAACGAAACGTTTGAAGCTGTAAGTGACGTGATTGGTCCCAATGGCGGGGGATTTTATTGACTGACCGCAACAATGGTAACCGTGGGTTACCGGGAGGGGGAGTGATCCACGAAGCTCCACGCAGGAAAACCGTTGGCTGTTTAGTATAAACTCTAGGCTATCACGTTTCATATCTTCATCAAACTATCACAAATAAAAAGAATACCTAAAACAGGTATCAAAGGCCAGCGTTGATTTAAATATTGAATATAATTGACACACCAGCTTAAACAAGGGGGACTAGAATCAGTTTGCTTATGGACATATCCTGAAAAGACAAATTGTTTAAGCCCTAGTGTTTAATGTAGTATTATTCAAACATTCCCAGAAGATTTTTCCCAGTATTTCTACCCAGATCAAATCATTGGGAACGTGGTTTGAGAAAAAGTGGAGGGGTAAACTTCAGGGTGTGGCTGACATTTATCCGGAACCTTTTTTCCGAAAGTTGGCTTTCCATACAAGCCTCTGGACTGGATTGGGTTTTATTGAGGTGTTTTCCAGCATCGTTGAGGTGGGTGACATTTCAAAAACCCTGTCGCACACACACACACGAGCATCAGACA
>JAPMUY010003169.1:35000-37500 GCA_026901105.3 Galaxias olidus
ATACTCATTAGTTCCGGCGTCGAGCGTTTTTCTAATCCGTCACAAACAAACAGCCAAACAGGCCAGATTAATGGCGGCGCATTCAGCGAGAAAAAGACTGGCAAAGATTTAGGGCCAGTGCACATTCTCACACTCTGTCTCCCTCTCGCTCGCTAGAGACATACAGGCACACACACACACCACACACACACACACACACACACACACACACACACACACACACACACAGAGACAGACACTTTCCCTGGTCTCATTAAGCCTGATGATGACTCAAACACACACACACAGACACAGACACACACCTTCCCTTGAGTACGGGAGGAGCAAACAAACTGACCGTTACTTCACAACCTTCTCCCTCTCTCTGTCCCTCCTTTTCTCTTTCTCTCCCCCCCCCTTTTCCTTTATCCCTCTCTCCCTCCTTGTCCTTTATCCCTCTCTCCCTCCTGTCGTCGATCTCACAGCGCTCCCACCTCAGCCTCTGAAAGTGTGTGGTCATCCTCCACAGGGTTTCCCTGCCAACCCGTTTCTCAGGGGCTCTCCAAAGGGCCCGGGGCCCCGCGGTTGGCATCCCGGGGCCGGTGCCGTGCCAACGAGGGACGGAGGGGGGTGGGGGGGGTTAGGGGCTCCCGTTGCCAACTGTAATAACAGTCGGCCTTAAACAAAAGGGCTGGGGCCGGGCCCCGGACAGTCTGGAGGTGGGCCCTGGGTGTTCTCACACTGGGGAGCAGAGCTTGGCCGCAGAAACAGGACACTTGTTTAGAAAAAACAGGCAAACGGTCGGTGACGACGGCACATTTTCCGTTGGGTCCGTTTTTCCAGGCAGGACCGTTGGCGGTTGCTAAACAACGTGATTATTACCGACGCTGGAATCTGTGGCCCTGCTGCTGCTTCCCATCCCGCAAAGTCAAAGAAGCGCCGGTGAAGTGAGTGGAGGTGTAATGTCCTGGTGCCGGCTACTGCAGTCATTACATAGGGGGGTCTGGTTCGCTATTTTGCAATCAGTCCAACCGGACAAATCACTCCCCACCGGGCTAAATAACTCACCCCAGACCTTAACATTAACCGTTATGACCTCTGGCAGCTGGTATGGCGTTCTGGGGGAACCATTACCTCCCTGTATAATTGCCTCTCCTCGTCGCGCTAATGACCGCCCTCCCTCGCCTCCCCCAGCCAGCCAGTGAATGAACTACTGTACCAGTAGTCGCATTGACAAACTACAGCCCCCACAATCCATCATGGCTCGTTTCAAACCCAGTGTTTATGTTCCAGGTACGTTGTTTTTTTTAAAAACCTTTTTCAGAGCAGCGGTGTTTCTCCAAGATGGCAGCTGCGCCGGAGGACTGGGGCCAGCTGCGTTATTGCAGGTTAACTCCGTGATTATCCGGGAGGGGGATCCCAGGCTCGGGACCGCGTCTCGGCTTTCCCCACCGGGGGCCCGGAGCGGACGCGGGCGAGGAGCCACGGCCACGGGCTTAGGGATGACTGACAGAGGGCAGGTGGCGCCGATCGGAATGCCAGACAACAACAGAAAGCTAGCGAGAGGAACGCGTCCTAGAATAGCTCGCGCTGGCTGGCCGGCTGGCTGGCTGGCTGGCTGAGCAGCTTGGCGAGGGCCACCGCTTTGTTTATCGCTGTTTTATGTGACGACGAGCTCTTGCCAGAAGAAACTATTTCGACTGGGCTCTTAATTAACGGGCTGATTCTGAGCCGTGATGGGATCCTCGTCGTGAGGGAATATATCCAGAGCTCATTAATTCACTTACAGGAGCGGGAAATGGAATTTACTTTCTAATGAAGACGCTCCCTTGGACTTGGATCGGTCTTAGGGATTCGGCTTGTACTTCTCAGGGTTTTCCCCCCCAAAAAGAAATCTACGGTGACGCTTAGAGGAAAGCTCCGCCCTCTCTGACGGGCCGAGCCCCGCCAACCAGCCGTGTGTGTGTGTGTGTGTGTGTGTGTGTGTGTGTGTGTGTGGTGTCTGGCAATCGGGACTCGGAAGAATAACGCGCAAAAAGGCCACGTAATCAAACCCCAAAAATAAACACACACACTGCAAGATAGACACA
The DNA here is from genome assembly GCA_026901105.3 of Galaxias olidus. Lineage (NCBI taxonomy): Eukaryota > Metazoa > Chordata > Actinopteri > Galaxiiformes > Galaxiidae > Galaxias > Galaxias olidus. Next base: position 37,070 of record JAPMUY010003169.1, read on the forward strand.
CACAAAGACAGACACACACACACAGACACCCACACACACACACACTTTCTCCAGGAACACGGAGATCTTCAGTCGCTTCACTTTTCTCCGGCCTGGGGGCTCTCTGCGTGAAACCAGATGGAGGTTCCTCTCCTCAATCACATGGGTGCTGACATGACTGGAGAAGGCCCTCATTTCAGAGAGAACTGTACACACACAGTGCTCCTCTAACCCTCATCATTGTAGAGCGAACTATACACAGTGTCCCTGTAACCCTCATCATTACAGAGAGAACTATACACAGTGTCCCTGTAACCCTCATCATTACAGAGAGAACTATACACAGTGTCCCTGTAACTCTCATCATTACAGAGAGAACTATACACAGTGTCCCTGTAACCCTCATCATTACAGAGAGAACTATACACAGTGTCCCTGTAACCCTCATCATT
>JAPMUY010003169.1:52500-65000 GCA_026901105.3 Galaxias olidus
AGAGAGAGATGGATAGAGCGAGGGATGGGGGGGGGGTTGAGTAACGGGGTGTCTACAAATATCAAAAGAAATAATAGCTTTTTCTATATATCGACTAAGACAGCGTAGGAGTCTGGGAGTCGGGGGGGGGGGGGGGCAGGGGGAGTCGGGGAAGGGACAATACAGTTGGGCATCTGGAGGGGCTCCTAAGTTGACACAACAGGCATTCAAGAGCATTCCAGCAGTTGCAGGGAACAATGCCTGGCACTCTCTCTCTCTCACACACACACACACGCAATGGCACCAACAGAGGGGACAAAATCGCAGCACACACCCAGCCGACCCCCAGTCCTGCTGAAGAGGGGGGACGCTAAAAGAACCCCCCTCCCTCCCACTGCCTCTCCTTGTTGCACACAGACACACACACACACACACACACACACACACACACACACACAGACAGAGGAGCAAGTGGTGGGGGCCCGCAGAGTGTTGGCATTTGGCACGAACAGACGCTCAACAGCCCCATGGGAGAGAGAGCCCAAAGATGAAGGGAAAGCCAAGGAAAAAGGGAGGGAGGGAGGAGGAGGGGGGGGGGACTGCTGCAAACAGGGAGGGGTGAGAATGAGGGATGAGGAGGAGAAGGAGGAGGAGTAGGGGGAGGGGTGGTGGCGGTGCATTTTCATTCACACTGTGGAGTGGAGAGCCTGTATACAAGGAGAAAGGAGAAGGTGAGAAAGGGAGAAAGGAGGGGAGAGTTGCCCCCCCCCCTCTATCATACACTTTCTCTTTTCCTCCCTCCCTCCCTCCCTCCCTCCTTCCTTCCCTCCCCGCTGCTTGCTTCAACCACAGCCTCGACCAGAGGTCATTGCAGCCGGCGGCTCGTGGGAGCCGAACACAGTGAAGACCAACCGCATTTATGCAAGCTAACGGCTAAGGCCGAATAAACAGTGAAACCCACTCTAACACAGCTACATGGCGGTGCTAACGGCTAACGCAGGCTTCACACAGATATATGCATGGGAGCACGGTCACACAGATATGTGTAATTTATGCCCAAATGAATCTGTTTCATCTGATATGCAGTATTTCCTTTCCATGCGGCCAGGCACCGTTGTACAAGGGGAAGGGGGAGGTGGGAGGAGGGAGGAGGGGGAAGGGAGGGGGAGGGAGGGAGGAGGGGGAAGGCAGGTCTGTGGGTAACACAGTCCGACGGAGCGAGCCAGGAGACAGCTGTTTGGACAGCAGCCTAGCATGCTCAGGATGGCTGGCCAACAAAGGTGAGACTGGAGGGAGAGGGGGAGAGAGAGAGAGAGAGAGAGAGAAAGAGGGAGGGATAAGAAAGAGAGACAAATTAGGCAAGAGAAAGACAGGAGGGAGAGAAAGAGTGAGAGAGAAAGAGAGAGAGAGAGAGAGAGAGAGAGAGAGAGAGAGAGAGAGAGAGAGAGAGAGAGAGAGAGAGAGAGAGAGAGGGAGAGAGAGAGAGAGGAGGAGCATGCAGATCGATAAGCTAAACGGAAGCAGAGGCACGGACAGGTGGTGGTGCACGTTGAAACGGAGAGGGGTGCACGGTGCGCGTGTGCACCGGGGCCTCTTTGGCAGTGCCGCGTCCTCGTGACGGGAGATGCTCACATCGGTGGCCTTTTTGGAATGACAGGATATTCATCAATGATCTGCCCTAACGCAGGCTAAGGTTTGTTAGCTTTTTTGGTGGGATTCTGAATGAATCTACGATCAGTGGAGAAATACAACTCCAGCCAGCACAATGACAAACACGCATTCTGCTGGAGGCTGAACGAGACTGGGATGAAATAGAGCAACACCATCACCACCACCACCACCACCTCCCTGCAGCATAAATCATTATGCACACACGCACACACACTCACTCACACGCAAAAGAGCAAAAGCTGTATCTTTCTCTCCATCTCTCTCTCACACACATACACACACACACATTAGAGGGACCGAACGCACACTCTCTCTTGCACAGAGCATATCCTTAGCTTGGCTCATTCTCACACCAACGGGACACTGAAGGCAGACCAACCGACAGCAGACCGAGCGACAGACAGACCGAGCAACAGACAGACCAACTGACACACAGACCGAGCAACAGACAGACCAACTGACACACAGACCGAGCAACAGACAGCAGCCGACAGACAGGCCGAGCCACAGACAGACCAACCGACAGGCAGAGCGAGCGACCTCTGTTTATGCGTCACTCTTCTCTTTGGAGTACATCACGCTATAGTTATCGTCCCTGTGTAGCACACAGCCTACTGAATCAGTTCAGCGAGACTCGACCGTAACGGGAGTTACGGGGGTCTCTGACTCAGTCTGCGCTTTAAAAAGATAACGTCACATACAGAGATATGAAGCTTAACACCTGTCAAGAGGATCATCATCATCACCCTGCTCCTCATCCTCTTCCTCTTCTAAAATACGTTTCAGAGACAATTTAACGACTGCTATCTAAAAAAAAAAACACTTCGACAATGTTTCTTTGGTGCCAAATTCTAACAAAAAAAGTCGATGTGTTATGTTTGAATTATATATGGTAGCTAGATAACCGTTTTCGTGTCTATTGAGATACAGCGCACGCAGAGTTCTTTGCATGGCCCTTGATTTGTACGTCTGCTCATTATTTCAAACTCGACCTGTTCCCCTTCAAGCCTTCCCTGAACAGAACGCATGTTGTGTAGCTGCATAGAACACAATCCTTCCTTTGAAGTGGTGCACAATTGGCAGGCACAAGCAAATGGGCAAGAAACATAATAATATTTTTCACAAAAAGGTTTTGTACACCTAACATACCGTTACTTACAAACGTTTTATAACGTTTTCACGTCTTGGGGAAATCCGCACACATTCATTGTATAACATGAATTATTTCACCTCCCCGAATAGTAATAAAAATTGTCGCTTTTTGTCATTCTGCACAAAAACGTTGCACAACGATGCTGACTACGAGATAAATCTGTATGGGCACAGCCGATCTAAAGGGCTGTCTCACCCCGCAAGCTTGCACATTTCTTCACACACGAGGTATATTATGATGTGAATTGGAAACTGGAAATGTTTACGACGCCTCAAGCAAGCAATGTTTACAAACACCACGTAAAAGCATCCGAAACAACTTTCCGTCTAATTCTTTGGTCAGAGAAAACGGCATATTCCTTTCCCTGCCTACCCTGCAAGAATTGCGCCTGTCACATTTGAATCTGGGAGCATGGGAACCAAGCTAATGCAAGAGGGCTCGAGGTCATTTATTGATAAAACGCCTAGGTTGTGGTAGAGGATATTTAACAGGTCAATTAACCTCCTCATAGACCACTAAACTATTCCTATCCGGTTAAAAACCTGCGTTCCCTGCTTTACCGTTTACCGCATTCCTATATCAACCCCCCCACCGCAACACTCCGCGGCTCAGCATCGGGTACTCGCTAGCTAATGACTGACAGACTGAGACTGCAACCAACTTTCGGTGTCAATTTCTGCGGCAAAAATGCTCTGTTCGTTTACTTGCAAACACAGATTTAGTACTCACCCTTCCATGCTTTGATAAATCCGTTTTGGAAAGACTCTTTGCTACTTTAACGTATCCATAGAAGTTGAGAGAAGGGATCGGAGTCTTTCTGCAACGGTAGTCCGCGTTGCACTAGCCTGAACACTCCGCAGGGTGCTTTCAGTCTGCTCTGGTGCTGCTGCTACCGTTGAATCCCACACGGGGGGAGAGCGGGGGAGGGGGGGGGGGGGGGCGTACGGTGGTGCACGGGCACAGCGCAGCCTACCGGAGTGTAGACTTCCAGAATGGGAAGAAAAAATCACCGAGGTGCTCTCTACTTGTTACCCGTTCACCTTTAGAATGAGTTATGTGACAACATTTCTAATCGTATTAAACTTTGTGTTTGCCTTTAGGCATATTCTATATATTCTGTATTCTAGGCACCGTATTTTAGGCTAGATATTACGTGTGTCACGTGAAGTCAAATGATCTCTGTGGGCAAATATCATGTCAGTCAAATTAACATAATATTATACTTTAGTAACCCATTATCACCATGCCGGAAATGGACAAATATGTTTTTCTTCTGAAAAAACTGAAGAGAAATAGCTGCCTGGGCTGGTTGACAATTCTAAAACCACTTTGCTTCTGGGCACATTCCATTCATCAGAGTCACATCTTCTTTGCAATAAACTATTTAAAGCAAAAACGAAATTTCGACTAAAGGTATACCTTTAGGCTTTATTCGTAGTTTTGCTATTTTTACAATAACACAATTAGCAATAGCAGGAATTATCTACTGACAATTGCAAAACACTGTAGAAATTGAAATATGTCTCTGTTTTTAGTCACTCTAAATTTAGATAATTGCTCACACTTACTACCAAGACCAAAAGTCTGTGCCCTGGCTATAAAATCAAACCATAAAAATATGTGACAATGGGACAATCATGTGTTCTACGATTAGACTTTTTTGTACAAAGAAATTGTTTATATTAGCTTAGGTTTGGTCGATGGTTTTGTTTGTAGCCTGGTTTTCAATATATCACCTCCTTAGCTCCCAGGTGATTAGGTCATGGATGCACTCATCTTATCTACCTGACTTGTGGTTTTTACCTTCTCTTATTGAAAGCACTATTTTTGTAAGTCGCTTTGTGTAAAATCGTCTGCTAAATGATTGTAATGTAACGTAATGTAATGTAATGAGTGCAGCCTCTCATGCCTCCCGAACACAGGTGCTGACGTCATGGCTGACAGGTGCATTTATCAGTTCTTGCTTGGTGACTACTTCGTTGGTTATTTTATGAACTTTTTGGAAATTATAATTCAGGCTTTATGAATGAAACATTAGATGCCTGGGGTTAAGGACATATGTAGACATAGCCGTTTCTTTTGATTGGCGTCTTAGTTTTTTTGACTTCATTTAGCTAAGTCTAGGTTTGGAAGTTACAGGTATTTTTGAACATTCTTGGAATGTTCTTTGCACAAATCATATCCTCTAAAACCAAATAAACAGTTGGTCAACTAGTCATAGAACTTATGATTAGGCTGTTTTTGTACATCCTTGACTTTGTTTTTTGGTGGAATACCAAATAGTGAGGGAAAAGATAACTTCTTTATATATTGGTTCTTTGCAAGACCACCTTTTAACATAAATTAAATGCCACAACTGTCAGTTAGTAGGGTTATGCTTGAGGAATGAGGAATTCTACATAGTGAACAACCAGCCTTTCTTCTAGAAAGCCTTAGGAACTGACCGGACGTTTACTTATTTTATTGCAGTGGAAGGTGCGTGAGCAGTCAGTTGTGGGAACTCATTGACACACACACACACACACACACACACACACGCACACACACGCCCACCCACACACACACACACACACACACACGCACACACACACACACACACACACACACACACACACACACACACACACACGGTGCATGACCTTCTCTCCCTCTCTACACAGATTGGAGAATCTATTTCCTGCTGTCTACTTACAAACTCTAATAGTAACTATAATAATCACCAATAATCACCAATAATAATAGGTTCTCTCTCTCTCTCCCTGTCCCTCCCTCTTCCTCCCTCTGGTAGTTTGATGTGGTCACTTGTGTACCGGCCCAGTGCTGTAGTGGGGTCTTGGCTGTATAGCCTGTGGGGCTGATGGTCAACAGTCGGTTTGATAACGTTGTTTGGGCGGTTCACTTTGTTTTGTCCTTGGTCTTCATTGGCATGTCGGTCCATTTGTTTTGCCTACAGCATGTAGTTTATCCATCGCTTGCCCCTCTTTATCTCTCACTTGCGTGATGTGTTGATTTTTTTCTGACAATCCTCGGTCTGTCCGCTTACTTCGCTTTCCGCGATTTGACAACTTGTGCTTCGATTTGCTCTATCCCAGTATATTTGCCAGCGTTGAGCAGTTTTTTTCTACTGGCCTCTATCTCTCTCTCTCTCTCTCTCTCTCTCTCTCTCTCTCTCTCTCTCTCTCTCTCTCTCTCTCTCTCTCTCTCTCTCTCTCTCTCGCTCTCTCTCTCTGTTTCCTTTGTCTCTCTTTTCCCCTCTCTCTATTTCTAGCACTGTAGATGATGCTGTCTGATAAGATGTTTGTATGCTGTTTCATCTTGGAGGGAAGCTACAGCAGCCATCAGCCCACCCGTCTCACCAGTCGCGTCTCCCACTACACCAGTCCCTCCTCACACACCAGTCCCCTCTCCCACTACACCAGTCACCCCTCCTACCACACCACTTGCCCCTCCCACTCCACCAGTCCCTCCTCACACTGCACCAGTCGCCCCTCCCACTCCACGAGTAACCCCACCCACTCCGCTGGAGTCTCAGCCCGTCTGACACATTTTGTTATTGTGTATTGTCCTCCATTGTACAAATAATTCATTTTTACCAATAAGCCATGTCTGTCGTCCTCCTTTCCCTTCCTGTTGTGGTTCAGGGTCTGTTTGTTTATAGCTGCTCCCTTGGTAGGTTATTTTTTTTTCGAGCTTCTTCCGCCTCGGCTCAACTGCCATTTTGCCATTTTGTTTTGGTTCGCTCTGCTGCAAAGGTTACGAAACGGTTTTGCAATTGGTGTAAACTGTCATTTGATGGGATGTTTTTTCAACTGGCCTTTTCCTCTCTGTCTGTCGTCTCTGGTGCCCTAACCCGTGGTTTGTTTTCTGCCTCGGGGACCGTCACCGTGTCGTGGTGAGTGAGCGCCCCGGTCCTCAGTGACCCATACAGGCACCGATGGGACGGCGCCCCCGGCTGGTTTAACCAAAACTCTGGTGGTCTACGACGGAGGTCAGACGACGGTGCACAGTCCAAATACAACTCAAAGCCACTCAGTTACTTGTCGGTCTTCACCAACGTAATCTAATTTCACTTTTTTTTTTTTAAGTGCAATACCAAATTGTTTGAATAACGTAGCCCGGTTGCATAGCAAGAATAACTCGTTTGGGTTTGTCGTTTTTAAGACCGGAATACCAAAAGGCCAACATCGTGTTGGCTATGCATGGAAACACGACCAGTTCCTGCTTCCCTCTTAAACCCCTGCCCCAGTCTCCGATCCTTTTCTCTCAGTAATATTACTTTTATTGTTGGTTTTATTGGACAGATTTTATTACTCAATGTTCTTCTATTGCAATAGCTATTTAGCCGGTGAAGTTGAGGGGAGATCAATAGGTGCATTCCTAAACTCAGCCAGGACATTGCCCCAACTTGTAACAAACAGCTTAATAATGGCTGTTCCAATGGGTGATAAATGTCATATTTCCCTGGTTGAAGAATGTGTTATACTGGTAGGATCAGGAAGCCAACATGGGGGCAGCCATGTGTGTATGTGTTGGCCACAGCACAAAGCTGTTATCGCTGGTTTAGGTGTAAAGGAAAGGTTGAGACTTGCTTGGATTTTCCCGGCCACCCCTAAGCGCTCCTCACCGCAACGAGCTCCGCGAGACGACCCGGGGACTAGCAGAGAGGGGGAGAGCTCACTGCGGCTCTCTTCATCCCGAATCCTCCCCTCCTCAGGACAGCCCTACCCTTCTCCTCCTCCTCCTCCTCTTCCTCCTCCACCTTCCTGCTGCTGCTGCTGCGGGAACAGCGAGGCCTCTCTTCCTCTCGCCGACTTTGATCCTCCACTGCTGCCCTGGCAGAATCCCTTCGGCTTGAACGCGCACACACACACACATATACACACACACACATACATATACACACAGATACACACACACAGACATATACACACAGATATACACACACAGACATATACACACAGACACGCACACACAGACACGCACACACAGACATATACACACAGATATACACACACAGACACGCACACACATACATATACACACAGACATATACACACAGATATACACACACAGACACGCACACACATACATATACACACAGATATACACACACAGACACGCACACACATACATATACACACAGATATACACACACAGACACGCACACACATACATATACACACATACATATACACACAGATATACACACACATACATATACACACATATTTACACACACAGATACGCACACACATACATATACACACAGATGTACACACACAGACACGCACACGCACACATATACACACGGACATACACACACAGACACGCACACACATATACTCACACACTTAAACACACACTCACACATATGCTCACACACTTATACACGCACACTCACACATAAACTCACACACTTATATACACAGACACACACACACACACACACAGTGCTTATGTTGCATCATAAGGTCTTTTCTCTCTGTTCATCACAATGCATCTGTGCTGCTCGCTAACAACACAGAGTGACAGAGAAACGCGCGCTCAGCCCCTCGGAGACTACAGCCCCCAGCACTTCAGACAGGCCCGGACCCGGCTTAATGAGCAGATCTGGCGGTGGGTTTGTTTGTTCCTGGTGTCGGAGTGAAAGGGCTGGCTTCAACAGTTGATGTGCTGACGTGGACAGGAACTACAGACGGCCGCTTACGTTTGGCCACGGTCGGGTTTTTTTCGACAGTGAGATCTCCCTGGAAGAAAATCCTGCGTTTCGTGCCGATGGGTTCGAATCCCCCACGTGAGGGAAACGGCCGTGGAGGTGGAGGTCGCGTCCGAGCGCAGGCGGCGTCGTGACGCGGAGGCCGTTCGAGGCGTTTCCGTTCGGAGCGTGGCGTTCACCGAGGTGTGTGACGGGACAGTGGCACTGGCACGCCGTCCCAGACTTCCTTCCACACACTGACTGAGCCCATACGGCCCCTGTCCTTCAGGCAACGGAGCCTCCAATATACAAAAAGAACAACACGGGGGGGGGGGGGGGGACACGCTCCACTGCAAATAAACACCGATGCTGACTAACGGAGGAGGAGGAGGAGGAGGAGGAGGGGGAGGGGGAGGAGGAGGACAGTGGGATGAGAATCAAAGAATGTCGCATCATTAGCCGTGCATTTGTTGTGTGAAGCAAGGGGAAAAAAATAATCGGGGGGTTTTCCCGCCCCGCGCGGCGCCATGGAAACCTGTAATAGGTAGCGGGCGATTGAGGGAACGGCGTCTCCCTCCTGTCAGGCACGGAGACGAGGTGAGCGGAGAGAGCCGACTGTTCCCCCTCTCCCTGGTGCCTCGCTCCCCGGGAGGGGGGGGGGTGGCTGAAAGGACTTGTGACTGATCCGTCGGAGCGGGGATAGCCGACTGCAAACACAGTGGGCCCACCCGCCGAGAGGAAACCCCTTAAACGTATCAGCGCGAAACACATTTCAAAACCACCCGAGCGGTAGTCACGGTTCTCCCAGCCTTTTCCCGCTCCAGGATGTCGGCCATCTTGAGTGAAACGAAACAGCTGGCACCGTGTTTTAACCCAGTTTGTCCATGTAGGATTGGAACCACCATGCAGTTACTAGTGGTATTCAGAGTAGGGCACGTTGTGTTCTGTCACGTGTGAATTGACAGGGAGACGTTTGGCTAAACTGGGCCAGAAGAGACGAAACGACCGCCGACTGCCTCTGCAATCTTCCAGACCTTTCTCGCACTGTCAGAGAGCGCCGTTTCACCAGCTTCTCTGGGGTCTTCCTCTTCTCACCCGGCTCATTGGCTTGGATCCGATCTCTCTCTCTTTCCTCTCCGGAATCGCGTACCCACTTTTGTAGTATTTTATCATATCAAAGACACACCTCAAAAGAGACGAGATGAAATGGTTTTGTCTGCATTTGCAAGTCGCAAAACACTGCGAACATGTTTTATTCTGGGTTGATGGGCATGTGTGTGTGTGTGTGTGTGTGTGTGTGTGTGTGTTTGTGTGACTACAAGGACTGTTGAGTGACAGTGGAGCTACAAACAGTCTTCAACTTCGTCTCCCAAAAGCCTCTGTCCCTGTCAGCGTACTCATGAAACCCTCTGGAAGTGGTTTTAGGTAGACGGGTGTGACCCCGCCGCGACGGAAGGCACTGACAGGTGTGATCCGCTCACGTCTCAACCCGTTAGCCGGCGTTCTCACGGCTAAAACTGCCAATGTTGGCACCGGTCTTTTTTTCTTTATTTTTTTTATGTTATTTGAACTTTTCTTTTACTGCTTTTTTTTTTTGTTGTTGCATGTTTGTTCACGTTTATGCATTTTAATATCCCCGTGAGAGAGAGAGAGAGAGAGAGAGGGAGGAAGTTGCGCTCGGTTCACATGACATGTTTGGGCCGGTGTTCGAAGGGCCCGAAACAACTCGGCCCCGCGTGCGGTTGTTTACGTTTTATGAAGTCTTTTCCTCAGCGCTCTCTGCCAGTCTTAGCGTGAGCCTTCTGTGAGTCTAAAGGCCAGTCTTTCAACTGTCAATTACCCACTAATGGCTATTGACCAAAACAGGTCCCTTAACCTTTACACATGTCTAAATAAATACTGGCGGTTCAATTTCCCATAAACGCAGTGCGCCACTGGCCTGGGAGTGCTGTGACTCGCCGGTCCCGGTGATATCTCGAGTCCCATCATGGCAGGGCTGTTGGTCGACTTGACAGAGTATTTACGTTGTCCTTTGGGAAAGCACTTCGTCTTATTAAATCAATTTAGAGGTGCAATTACCCCGCCAGCTTACAATGGTCTTCCTGGCCGTTGTAGCCTGTGATGTCCGTACAGCAGGTCGTAGAGACTGAAAGAGATGACAAATGTTGCCTTGTACTGTGTTTGTCTTTTGGAGCTGTGCTTTTAGACCTATGTATTCTCAGGAAATCCTCCTCCGACATCCTCATTTAATCTTTACGCCCTCTTTGTGTGTGTGTGTGTGTGGGTGTGTGTGTGTGTGTGTGTGTGTCAAGTGTATGAATTCGTGCATGTGTGTGTCATACGTTGTCTGGTCAGGGTTCCATAAAGCAACGTCAGAACGGTTTTAGTACGTGATCGAATCATCAAATTCCTAACATTGATGGAACGTTAACCTTTGACCTAACACCGGTCGAAATGAACCGACCCAAATGCAGAGACGACGCCGAAGATGGCTTCATTCTGGAATGTGTAAAGTATCACGCCATGCTTCATATCGTATTTTCGAACAAAGTTCCTGGACGACCTCAGACGACCTCCACCGGTGCCCGTTTACCTGTCTGCGGCTAGCCGTTAGCTTCGCTCCGGCTCCACTTCAGCTTAGACGGAGACAGGCGTCTGAGACAGACCCTGTGACTGTATCCTTCACGGCGCCCTCCATGATAAGAGCTGATGGGCGCACTGATTGTGCTCTGTGGTGCCCCCCCCCCCCCCTCCCCCCAGCCATCTCTGTTGGCCACCCTGGTGCGGCCATCTTGACCATTGAGAGGGGAAATGCCGGGGAAAGTGTGGGCGAGGAGGAGGACGGGACCTCTCAATGGTACGTTTGCCCCCCCCCCCCCCCCCTCCCCGCCATGGTTATTTTCGGTAAGTGGTGCAGAAAGCCGCGCGTCGGGGCTGTCGTGTTTGACACGGCGCGGACGCCGAGGATGTCCTGGAGACACGGCGGCCGAGGAGGAGTTGTTCCGCCTCGTTTCTTTCTCCGTTTTCCAACTCCTCTTCCTCTCTGTTCCTCTTTTTCCCCCTGTCCCCCCTCCCGATTTCGCCCTCTTCCTCTCTCGCACCCTCTTTCTCTTTATTCATCTCTCTCTATTCTTCCATTATGCTTCCTACCCCCGCCCCCTCTCATAATTCCTCTCTCTCTCTCTCTCTCTCTCTCTCTCTCTCTCTCTCTCTCTCTCTCTCTCTCTCTCTCTCTCTCTCTCTCTCTCTTTATCTCTCTTAATTCCTCTCCTTTCCCTTTTCCTCTCTATCCTCTCTCTCTCTCTCCCTCGCCTCACTCTCTTCTGCCCAGTCTATATCTCATACCAGGCTTGGTGACCCTTGATAGAAAGCCATGTGGTGCGGTCCCCCCTGGGGATGTGGGAGCGTCTGTCAGTGGATTAGATTGTTTGAATGGGGTGGGGTGGGGTGGGGGTCTCCAATCCTCTGTGTGATGTGGTGGACCCCCCCCCCCTTCGAGGAGCACCGCCATCTCTCTCTCTCTCTCTCTCTCTCACTCTTCTGTTTGCTCTCCACCATCTGTCTCTTGCTGTCACCCTTCTCTTTGCTTCTCGCTCTTCCTCTCCTCTCCTCTCCTCTCCTCTCTCTCTCTCTCTCTCTCTCTCTCTCTCTCCCTCCCCCCCTCCCCTCCTCACTCCCTCTCCTCTCCTCTCCCTCTCCTCTCCTCTCCTCTCTCTCTCTCTCTCTCTCTCTCTCTCTCTCTCTCTCTCTCCTCTCCTCTCTATCCCCTCTCTCTCTCTTTCTCTCTCTCTCTCTCTCTCTCTCTCTCTCTCTCTCTCTCTCTCCTCTCCCCTCCCCTCCCCTCCTCTCTCCTCTCCTCTCCTCTCCTCTCCTCTCTCTCTCTCTCTCTCTCTCTCTCTCTCTCTCTCTCTCTCTCTCTCTCTCTCTCCTCTCCTCTCCTCTCTCTCTTACTCCACCTTCTCTACCCCCTTCTTTGAAGTCTCTCCCTCCAGGAAGGTTTTC
>JAPMUY010003169.1:75000-77500 GCA_026901105.3 Galaxias olidus
GGACATATTCTCTTCCTTAGCCTTAGCCTCTTCCACCTTGGTCTGGTGTGGAATATAAATCAGCTCCCGTAGCTCGCTCCCAGCCCAGCTCCAGCACCTTAAGTGGAAATATGACACTCCTCCCCTGCCCCGTCCGTCTGGTTCGCTCTCCTCATCTATCATTCGCCCCTTAATCTCTCTCTCTCTTTCTCTCTCTCTCTCCCCCCCATCACACCTTCCCCTCGCTCTCACAGCCTTCATTCCATTTTTGGTCCATTATAATGTTGGGGTCATGTTCTTAATTCTGCCTCTCTCTCTCTCTCTCTCTCTCTCTCTCTCTCTCTCTCTCTCTCTCTCTCTCTCTCTCACAAAAATCCTTTTGTTTTTCACACCCCGCCCTTTCTCCCCCAACAGTCCAGGTTGAATGTCTCCCCTCTGGTTCTGAGTTTTTATAGTAACTCTTTATGCAGACACTTATATTAACTTCACTTTTCCGTCTCCTTTCGGGGACATCGTCCATTAACTCCTTTCCTTCACCCCACAAATATCTCTCTTCCCCAGCCCCTTTAATCAACCCCTCCATTATCCCCCTCTCCTTTCTCTCTCTCTCTCTCTCTCTCTCTCTCTCTCTCTCTCTCTCTCTCTCTCTCTCTCTCTCCCTCCCTCCCTCCCTCCCTCTCTCTCTCTCTCTCTCTGTTGATCATCAGGAGGGTACCACCTACATGTGGTGTAGCAGTTACATCCTTTCCACGAGCAGGCTTCGCGGCACTCTGGATCGCGGCGAGGCTTCAAACGCGACGAGAGTCTAACGAATGAAAGGGGGGGGGGGGGTCTTTAATGACTGATTCACCACCGAGGAAGCTTTTTAATTAAGCGCCTCGATTAGCTTCCCCTCACAGAAAACCCCGCCCGTTGCTAACCCACCCCACACACCGGAGCTCTGCTTTGTTCCTGGGCCCTGCTGCCGGAGCGCCGGAGAGAGAAAGCAGGCCCGCGGCCTGCTCCATGACCTCACCTCGCTCCCTCCCTCTCTCTCTCTCTGTGTCTTTGTTTCTCTCTGTTGGTCTGTATCTCTGTCTCTCTCTCTCTCTGTGTCTTTGTGTGTCTCCCTCGCTCTTTCTCTATGTCTTTGTCTTTTTCTCTCTCTGTTTGTCTGTCTCTCTCTCTCTCTGTATTTGTCTCTCTCTTTCTCTCTCTCTCTCTCTCTGTCTTTGTCTCTCTCTTTCTCTCTCTCTCTCTCTCTGTTTCTCTCTCTGTCTGATTCTTATTCTCTTTCTCTCTATTTCCCCTCTCTCTCTCGTTTTCTCCCGCTCCTCTCTCCTTGAAGCGAGGTGCAATTAATTACTTCTCCCGTCTCCAGATACCCCCCGCGTGCCCCTGCACACCCAACGTTCCCTTCTTCTCGGCTAACGTTCGTGTCCTCGGCTGTCTTCTCCGGCGAGTCCCACGCGCCCTCGACGCCGTTCCCCGCTGCCGGGAGTTGAAAGGCCAGGGTGACTTTGGAGAGAGCAGAGAACTTGGCGCTCCGGAAAAAGAAAAAGAACTGAACTTTTTCATCCACCGACGATGCAACGAGAAGTGATCTTAATGGCGGGGCGAGTCGGAGGCACTTCTGAGGAGAGCGCTTGTCAAGATGCAGCTGGGGCTGAAGATGCAGCGTTGGCAAAGCCGACATCCGAGAGAAAAAAGTTGAGACTCAAAACATTTTTGCGCGTCTGAGATCGGAGCGCTTATGCGTTTCTGACGGGGAGAAGGTTTCGTTTCCAATTTTTCAACGCGAGACGTTTCAAACCGCCTGTGTTTTTCCCTTGATGTCTCCCTGCCGTCACTGTCTGAACGTCTCGTCTCAGCCCGTCCGTCCGTCACAAGGGGAGTGATGGGAGACGACAGCCGGGGCTCGGGGATGAGTATTCTGTACTCCGCGACGCCACAACACAACAACAACACCACCACGTCAACAACAACACCGCGGCGTCGACGCAAACAAAAGGCCGCCGGCAATGTCACGCCTGAACGGTCCGAAGCCGCAGAGCAGGAGTATTCTACCTAGTACAACACCCCCGCCCCCCCATAAGACCGCTCCAACCGCTGCCCCCCCCCCCCCCCCCCCCCCCCTTCCTCCTCCTCGTCACGCTGTCCCCTATCATCTCGTATGGCGGGTGAATGACGATGATGTGTTTGGAATCGTTGCCCAGCAGGAGGTCCGAACCGTTGGTCCCGGCGCTCCCGCCAGGCCCCGAGCCCGGCCCTGCGTGCGTCCCGCTGGGAAGATGGCCGACGAGTGTTCCAGAGGGTGCTGCTCTGCGGTGCCGGGGGGGGGGGGGTTTATCTGTTTGAAGCTGGTACCGCCCGAGGGTATTTTTATTCCTGGTTTTTGTTGTTGTTTGGTAGTGACTGTAGACCAAGCCACCCCCCCCCCACCCCCCCACCCCCGACAGGTTTTCTAGCCGACCTCATTTTCCCGTTCTCTCCTCTTTTCTCTCCCTGACCCCCCTTTCTCACATCCTCCGCCTCCTCCTCC
>JAPMUY010003169.1:82500-87500 GCA_026901105.3 Galaxias olidus
ACACACACACACAGAGAGAGGGATGAGGGGTGGTGTAATAACTGTGAGTGGTGTTTTCTTCACAAACCATTAGGCCACCTGTGATGGACGACCTCCCACAGCTGTCCCGACGCTACAATGAGCACTGATAATACCAGGCTGCACGCACACACGCACACACACACACACACACACACACACACACACACACACGCCGTAGCCGCCCGGGGGCCATCAACACAAACACGGAGCCCGATGTAGCAGGTTGTATTAGATTAGGAGCCCCCGACACGTGTTGCGATGTTTAGATGTCATTGTCTTTTAGCGGTCTGCCTCCCGCTCCCCCTCTGCCGTAGAGCGCACCAGGTCCAGCACCAGGATCCATCTTTCTTTCTTTCTTTCTTTCTTTCTTTCTTTCTTTCTTTCTTTCTTTCTTTCTAGTTCCCTTCTCCTAGTCCTCTTTGCGTTCCATTTTTGTTCCTGTTTGTTCACTCTCTCTTTCCTCTCATGGTTTCTCTCTCCGTTTCCTGTCTGTCACATTTCTCTCTCTCTCTCTCTCTCTCTCTCTCTCTCTCTCTCTCTCTCTCTCTCTCTCTCTCTCTCTCTCTCTCTCTCTCTCTCTCTCTCTCTCTCTCTCTCTCTCTCTCTCTCTCTCTCCCTCTCTCTCTCTCTCTCCTCTCTCTCTCTCTCTCTCTCTCTCTCTCTCTCTCTCTCTCTCTCTCTCTCTCTCTCTCTCTCTCTCTCTCTCTCTCTCTCTCTCTCTGTCTCTGTCGTTCCCTCTTTGTATTTGAAATGGACTGTATAACCAGCGCCAGCCCCACTTCACGTCGCTGTAACACAAGTCAAGATAAGATCCGCTCCCGTTCCCCGGCATTTGAACCAATTCACGGACCTAATTGAAAACCGTGGATTGCCGCGCCGACGGACACGAGACGAGACGGTCAAATGAATTATGACAGGCGTGATATTTGAGATGTGAGCGGGCGGGCACCGGCGACGGCACCACTCTCCCTTCCGTGACGCGAGTCCCAAACGGAGCGGCCTCTTTCAAAAAGCGCCCCGACGCCGCGGCCACGGGCCCCGGGTGAGCTCGCCGCGGAACGCCGTCGACGGGGAAAACTCACATCCGGGCTGCTCCTCTTCACCCGCGCGACGGGAGGGGGCCCCGGGGGGGGAATCCCAAGCGAAAGTCGAGCGAAAACAAAACGGTCGCCCCCCCCCCCAGACAAAGGCGTTCTTCCGTCTTTAAGACGCCGGGTGATGTCCGGGCTTCCAGCGCGGGGGTGACATCACTGAGTGCTCCCACCTGAAGCCAGAGGAGGACCGGCACGCTCCCTGGCACACTTCAAAGCAGCCCACGGCCTCCACAACAGAGACGATTCATACCCCGGGTGAAGTGTGTGTGTGGGTGTGTGTGTGGGTGTGTGTGTGGGGGGGGGGGGGGGGGGGTCAGGCGGGGTGCCTATGTTGTACAGCATGTGTGTGCAAAAAAGTTAGTTTGAATCAGTCTGGTGTGTGGCGTGTGTGTGTGTGTGTGTGTGTGTGTGTGTGTGTGTGTGCGTGTGCGTGCAGGCCAAGGAGCAGAGCAGTGGAGCCCGCAGGCTTTGTCAGCAGAGATTAGGAGCACAAAGGTCAATACAGTGTCCTCTGTCTGCCAGCTAAGATCACACAGGAGCTACAGTGTGTGTGTGAATGTGTGTGTGTGTGGGTGGGTGCGTGTGTGTGTGTGTGGGAGCGAGGCCGGGTTAGAGCAGGCAGCAGATGAGGCAGAGCCACGTTCTCTCCTCGGTGGCCTTTGTCTCCCTCCTCTAGACTTTCTCTTTATTTGATTTCAAGGGTTCCACTTTGTGCCTCTCCAAAAGGGCGGCGGGCCCTAAAGTGAAGGACGGCCGAGGAATATCAGAGCGACGAGGCGCTCCGCGGAGGGACTGTCTGGGATCCAGTGTACCGTGGAGGAGAGAGAAAAACAAGAAAACCCAACCAAAAACACTCCTCTGTATAGCAACAGAAATGCACGTATGAGCCGAGCGGCCATGGTGAGTGTGTGCTGAAGGCTGACAGGCAGAGAGACCGGTGTTTGTGTGTGTGTGTGTGTGTGTGTGTGTGTGTGTTTCTACAGTGCATGTTCGCGTGTCACTTTAAAAGGAGGCCCTCTTTCTCTTCTTGTCGTACAAAATGGTTTTGGTTGCCGCACATTTTCATAACTGTTGCCTTTTCATATTTAAAAAAAAAAATGAAATATTGACGGACGTCTTATTACTGAGACGAACTTCTTTATCCCTTTCTGTGGCGACCCGCTACTTTTCTGTTGTTCTCGCGATGTCGACGCCTGATGAGTCCGCTTCCTCGGGGATTGAGAACATGTTATTTTGGAGCACGTGGAGATAGACACACGCGGATAATGACTGCCGTGTTTCAGCAAATGTTCTGACGGACTCTTTGGTGTGTGTGTGTGTGTGTGTGTGTGTGTGTGCGCGCGCGCGTGTTGGACCGTTATCATGTATCGCGTTAAAAAGAGACGGCCCACGCTCTCAGATTTCACACAGCCCTCGGCGGCCGCAAATGTCACGGTAACGAGTCTTTAACGACACTCTCTTACCCATCAGCGGCCATTTTGGGGACCCTCAGACAGTTTCCACCTGCTTCTTCTCGGGAGGGGGAAACCGAGCCGGTGTGAGATCATCCCGCCTGGAGGTTTTATGGGAGAGCAGAGTCTCTACATGGACCATGACCAGTCTCTGATGGAAGCTGAGGGTGTTCTTCTCTTTTGCCTTGTTCCTTGTTTCCCCCAAAGTAGGAAACCTACAAAACTACACACCACAAATTAAATAAGACCAGATTTTTCAAATTTATGTTCATATTTAATACCTGAGCACACCAGCAGAGGCGGATTGGCACTCCAACTGCCAGTAAGGAATTCTCTCTCTCCTTTTTCCCGTCTCCTTTTCTCTCTCTATTTCTCCTTCCCTCTCTCGTTTGTTCTTTTACCCGTGGCTCCACTGGCGGTTAGAAAGGTGGAAGGGTTGCCATGGGAACAAAGTTTGTCAACCTCCCAGGTAAATATAAAAAAGAAATGCTTTCTGAGAACCTTGCTCATTAAAGCACACACACACACACACACACACACACACACACACACACACACACACACACACACACACACACACACACACACACACACACACAAGCACGTGCATACACGCACACACACGCACACATACACAATTTCCCTGTTGTTGTGTACACATCACTACAAGCAGCAAATTGACTGCTGTGTTAAAATATTAATCCAAGTGGTGACATAATTATCCTAATAGAATTCATGATCACCACCAACACGGAGATGATTTGTCGGGGCAATGGCCTTTTCACAGTCAGCCAGCCTGCAGGAGAGTACTGTGTGTGTGTGTGTGTGTGTATGGGTGTGTGTGTGTGTGTGTGAGCGCTGTATGAGATGGGGACATCTCCTTTTGGCAGGAGGAGGAGGAAGACAGAAGGACTGGGCCGTTCTTCACCTTCTCAAGGACAAAGCAAAGATTAACGGCCCACACACACACACACACACACACACACACACACACACGCCTTCCCCCACTGGGTGCGTGCAGGAACATATCCATTTGTCTGTGCACCTGTCTGCGTGTGTGTGTGCCTGGGTCTGTATTTGGAGTGTGCTTGCGTGCGACCACACGTATGCCTTTGACTTGACCCATATTAAATCCTCAGCTCTCACAGACTTCCAATTTTTTGGTCACAATTTGTGTCCCCGTGTGTGTGTGTGTGTGAACGGTCTGTATAACCACAGCCTTCTCTCTTTACCCATCTACTCGTCTCTGGCCCGGCACACAGACACACACACAGACACACAGACACACACACACACACACACACACACACACACACACACACACACACACACACACACACACACACACACACACACACCTTTTGGGTCCAGAACAGAGAAGCCAGTGTCTGTGTGTCGGCCCCCTGTGGCTCTTGAAGATTACAGAACACTCAGCCTCCTTCTCCTCTCTTTGCGTCACACACACACACACACACACACACACACACACACACACAAATTTTGAGACCCACACACCCATGACCTGAAAAATGGAGAAATGTGGGCTTAAGAAGCCAAGGAGAGACAGAATAGAAGTGCAGGACGGAGGAGAGAGAGAGAGAGAGAGAGAGAGAGAAAGAGAGAGGGAGAGGGCTACGTGGGTTGATAAAGTGAATACAGAGATCGATAGTGGAGAGGATGGAGGGAGAGAGGGATGGATGGAGGCCAGGGGCAGAAGCAGAGACAGAATGTGTGCTAAATATTTACATGCAGACAGACCACAAGTCAACACCAACGGAAGAAGTAAGATGAGTAATATGAGTGTACACTTTCTCACACACACGCACACACACACACACGCACACACACACGCACACACGCGCACACACTTCTGACCCCGTTGTAGTCGGAGTTGTTTGGCAGATGACCCCTAAGAGGTACCCCAGGCTACAAGTTTGAAATATGAATATTTTATCTTCATGCGTCTCCCTGTGGCAGTGACTGTCAAACCTCGTCCTCAATCACTTCCAACTTCGCCAGGACTTGAACACGTAAATGTTTCTATACACACGCAAGACCATCCAATAAATTCGCAACTTTCTAAGCATCCTTCTCTCTCTTTATTTTGTCCTTTTTTTATAGACACACTTTTCTTTTGGACAGTCCGCTCGTAAACGTTCCAGACGCCTCCGCGCCACGGCACCTTAAGCTGGGGACACCTAAGATGGCCGACCCATTGTTTGCGGTTGTCAGGGGC
The DNA here is from genome assembly GCA_026901105.3 of Galaxias olidus. Taxonomy (NCBI): domain Eukaryota; kingdom Metazoa; phylum Chordata; class Actinopteri; order Galaxiiformes; family Galaxiidae; genus Galaxias; species Galaxias olidus. The sequence goes on from JAPMUY010003169.1 coordinate 87,303, forward strand.
AACAGCATAACTGTAGTTCCCGTTTTGGTTTTGGGTTTGAGCGACAGATTCCAGTAGGAGACGTCCAGGGATTATCGCCCGGAGACAGCTGATGGGAGCCAGCGTTTCCACTCGGCTCGTTTGAGTCCTTTGACAAAGGTGAAAACTCCCCCTCGCTCTTTCCTCCTCTCCTTTTGTGTTTCAGCCCTCTGTTTTTCC